>SNQJ01S0106085.1:10257-21065 GCA_010110895.2 Picea sitchensis | reverse complement strand
ATGACCAACCTTCCCCTTCCACTACATCCTATGTATTAATGTGTACTAGTGATTCAAAGAAGAATGACATCACACTTACCACTCAAGCCAAAGATTATTCTCCCTCTAAGGAGAAGGTTGATGTTATACCTCTTTCATTGGTCCAACCATCTCCCACGACTCCACCTACCAACGGTCCTCTTCATCTCGAACGACCGAGCCTTGACACAGTTCTTCGCCCCCCTCCAAAGGGCATCATTCGAAAATTGACTTTCAATCCTCATGCTCGTGCTACGCAGAACTACAACATTGTTGAATATCTGGCCCAAGCACCTTCCACGATGTCAGCCCTCGAAGTCCTTCAAAGTTGTCCCACACAACGGAAGGCACTGTTGAAAGTTATCGGTGGAATCGACCCAATGGATTCAAATTTAATAATTTTTGACTTGGAAGATCACATTCCAAGGTTACCCCCTCAACTCGCATTCCAGATCCAAGTGATTGTCTCCGACAAAAACATTTGTAGAACCGTTATCGACGAGGGTGACTCGACGTGTGTCATGTCTGTTACCTGCTGGAAAGCCATCGGCTCTCCATATTTGACTGAATCCCATAACACACTCAAAGCCTTCAATGGCTTTGGTTTTAAGCCTTACAGTTTCCTTCCTTCATTTCCAATCATGCTAGAAGGAAAAATGGTCCAAGTCGAAGTGGAAATCTTTGATTCTCCTCTTGATTACAATCTTCTTCTTGGCGGTAGATGGATCGATTCCATGCGCGCAGTTGTGTCGACTATTTTTTGTGTTGTACATTTCCCACATCAAGGAAAGGTAATCACCGTCAACCAATTAGCCTTCTTTAAATCGGATACACATACTGGCAACATACCGTTCATTGCCAAACCCCCCCCCCCTGGCTACGAAAATGTCGGTGTAGGTCTTCTCAAAGACTCTTTGTTAATGGGTATCTTCCCCATTCCACCACCCGATGTTCCACACTCATCTTTTGCTTCAATCAACATGATATCCACCTCGATTCATGGAACCCATGCGTCTCATGACCCATGGATGGTACCCGACCCCGACGATCATATTTGTTACAATGACGAAATGCCTTTGAGTCCGGTCGAATCCACCTATCAGGCCATTCAATCAACAACCCCTTCTACCCCCTCTCTTGGTGATTTATCTCCAGATTCTTTCCGTGTCATTTTTACCATGGATGAGATGATTATGTTTGTCATGGAATACACCCCCTGGAATGATGGCCATCACCGTTCCATCCTCTTCCTGGAACAACACACCATCGAGAGCTACCAACGGATCTTGACCCCATCGATCGTTGTCGTCATTTAAACCATTCCTGAGTCCACACACGATGTGTTTTCTGAAGGGAACTTAAGCAATATCTCACCCACTATTCCCCTCGACATATCCATCAAACCTGGAATTGTCGAAAATGTGCATATCGGAGCTTCGTGTTCCCTTAATGAAATCGTCACCTACAAGTCACTTTTCAAAGAATTTCATGACGTCTTCGCCTGGAGCTATGAAGAAATGTCGGGTATCGACCCTGACATTGTGATACATGAGATTAAGACATACCCAGACGCTAAACCCATCCAACAATGCCTTCATCCAGTTCACCCATGTAAAGCGGTTGCTATTAAGCTTGAAATCGAGAAACTTCTCAAAGCCGGCTTTATTTACCCGGTGTCCCTCACTGACTGGGTTTCCAATCTTGTCCCGATCAACAAGAAATAAGGAACTGATGTAGGAGAATCTTTCCACGTCATCCAGCCAGCCAGCCAGCCACGTCAGTGCATGAATTCAAAGCTAAAGAGAGGCACAACCCTTGTCTTCCATTTTGAATTTGAATGTAATTTAATGTTTAGGTTGTTGAGCCGTGAGGTCGTGAATTTGCGCAGGCATTAGAGTAGGTAGGCCTTTAATGTTTATAAGGCTGAGATCTAGATCTGATTTGTGGTGTAGACAACCCATCCAATGCTATTGAATAGGGTAGGTAGATTGGAGGGAAGAGCTCGAAGAGCCCCTCTTGTAAAAGATCAATTTCGATCTCATTTTGGTAATAGTTTAGGAAGGAGAGAGCAGAAGAGAAAGAGCCGAGACTCTGTTAAAGTCAAAGCTCAGGGACACCTTTGTAAAGAGGCATTTACATTAATATAAACCAGAGCAGATTTTCCTGCATGTTTTATGTGTTATGTGGATGCTTCATTGTGTTCTTTTATGCTGTAGATGTATGCTAGACATTTGTAGGGAGTTGTTTAATTTTCAAGCTTGAAAGGTTCTTTTTGGTTTCATGCCAGGAGGGCATGACAGAGTACTGCGGTCTTTGAATACCAGTGCATAGATGCACTTCTGAACTCTGTGGATTCAGACAAAGATGAGCCAGGTGGGCACAAAAGCTGAAGTCATTAACTCGGAGGAAGACCTTTGAGGTTGCTGAACACCTCAGGAGGAAAGGCTGTGGTGAAACATAGTTGCAGACATAATCTCTGAGAATTTTTGTAAATCTCTGCCAGGTGGGCATTGAGTAGGTACAAGGGAGTGCATAGAGGAACTCTGTTGTGAGTTCAGAAGAAGACAGAAGCTCTGCCAAGTGGGCATCGAGTAGGTGCAAGGAGTGCATAGAGGAATAACTCTGCTATGAGTTCAACTGAAGTCATAATCACTAATGATTCTAAGAGCTCTGCTGGGAGGGCATTGAGCAGGTGCATAGGGTGCACAGGAGAGAACAAAACTGCTAGATGTTCTGTAAGAAGATACTCTACCAGGTGGTCATTGAGTAGATGTGAAGACAGGCACAGGAAGAGAACTCCTTGAGTTCTATAGTTGAAGGAAGAATCCACTAACGGATATTCACAAGGTTGCTGAACACCTTGAAACACTCAACAATAGGTTGCTTGAGTAAAGGATAGCCAGGAGGGCATATGATATCTCCATCTGCAGGAGAAAGGGAAAAGGACTGAGTTCCTTAAGGCTCCGAGTATTTGAAAATCTCAGAAGGGGTAGCACTTTCGTGTGCCTGAAGACTCTGCAAGGAGTGCAGAAGTTGTAGAATCCTTCAAGGATTCGAGAGCAAAACTCAGGAGGAACAACGTTCTTGTACATGCATGTGAGGCTCAATGTTATAGAGTTCGCAGAGGAAGATGAACAAAGGTCGAGGCCTTTGAGCGTTCAAAATTCTTCCAAGTCTGGGAAGAAAAGCGCCAAGGCTTAGCAGGAGAAATATTTGCCATTGGATCAGCCGAGAAGATCTGGACCATTGATGATTTCGCACCCAGAGAGTAGTAGGAGGAGCGAAAGAGCCGAAGAGATTCTGAGTCGTTAGATCTTAAGATAAAACCCGACAACCGTTGGATCTGTCGAGAGTTTCATGAGATTTAAACCTCGTAAGAAGAAGCAAAAGTCCCGAAGAGATTGTGTCGGGATATCGACGTTCGGGAGTTCGGGAGTCCGGGCACTCGACATCAGAAATAGCGAAAAGGAGAAAGAATCTAAGCCGTTCATTGGAAGGAGGACATGTGTCACGAGATCCTCTCTATCAGGGATCTGGACATCAGGGTTTAGAGAAGGAAGTCCTTTGACTTCGCGAGTGGAGAAGTCGCAAGAAGATTGGGGCCGTCCATTCGAAGAGGACAGGTGGCAGAGATCTAGGGATCTCGTGAACTCGGAGGTTCGCAAGGTGAGAGCCCAGGAGTTGGGTGCTCCAAGTCGTGAGTGGCGAAGTCGCGAGAGAATCGCAGCCGTCCATCTGAGGAGGACAGGTGGAAACAATCATGGAGTCAACGAAGTGTCGAAGAGATCCAGGATTCGGGTCTCACAAACTCAGAAATTCGTAGGGTGAGAGCCCAAAGGTTGGGTGCTCCAAGTTGAGAAGTCGTGAAATTGTGAGGAGAGAGGATAGCCGTTGGATCCAAGGAATGGGAGGACCGTTGGATCATAAACCCCATCGCATTTTGTGCATTCGAAGGTTCAGGGGTTGAGAGGACCTCGTCTCGACTGCAGAAGTAGCGAAGTGCCACGAGCCGAGGCTTGTGTGGACACGTGACAAAACTACAAGGTGGGACCCACGTGATTGACAGGTGGACATGCGTCGCCTAGATAAGGGAGTCAACGCTCTGTTGATTTCTCACATCTCGGGTATTTGCGGGATAAGAGCAGGAAGGCTCAATGTATCAACCTGTGAGGTGCAAATAGAGAAAAGTGTCAAGGAAGGAGTCAACCCAGCGTTGAATTATCGCGTCTTGGGAGATCACAATAGGAGGGCATGAGAGTTTGACCCATGAAATCATGAAGGTGTGAGTTGCGAGAGGCAATGGTATTTAAGCCCCAGCCTACGATTATGTGTGGAGGGCACTGACAAGGAAAGGAGTCAACACTCCGTTGACTTCTCGCATCTCAGGGATTCACGAGATAAGAGCATGGGAGCTTGATGTTGAAACTCACGAAGTGGCGAGTAGCGAGAGGTGCTAGCTCTTAGCCTAGCCGACGGTCACGCTCATAAGGTGCTGACAGAAGGGAGCTATACCCATTTCATGATCTCGAGTATCACAGGATTGAGAAGGAGGAGTCGAGAGCTTCGACTCGCGAACTTGCGAGATCGCGAGATTGTGACAAGTGCCTTTGGAATTGGGCCTTGGTGTTAGCATTGTGGTCACTTGGAGAAGGTGGAGCTCACGCCTAGTGCTGTTCACATAGGGGAGCTTCCCGAAGGACCTGTGGATCAATTTGAAGGAGATTCCAGCAGGGAATCGAAAGAGACGATCTGACTCAAAGGAGATAAAGAACGATCTTGTGAGCGGACTTCATTACCTTAGTGTTTGCTGAGTTGATATGCGACTTTCTCTACTCTGAAACTAAAAATGTAGCAGCTGATTCATTACCTGATGAATCCATTTTCCTAATTAGTTTCGATGATCTTTGGTACAACGATATCATCATATATCTCCAAAACTAGACTTTCCAACCCAATTTGTCCAGTACTGACCGACGTTGAATACGCTACCAAGCCCGTCAATATATAATCATCGGGGATACTCTTTATCGTCATGGGATTGACTCAGTTTTTCGACACTGTCTCACATTCGACGAAGCTGAGAAAGCCTTAAATGAATGCCATTCTGGAGTCTATAGTGGTTATATGTCCGGGTATGCTACTGTCCAGAAGATCTTACGAGCAGGGTATTTTTGGCCTTCTTTATTTAACGATTGCATAGTCACCATCCAAAAATGCCATGCTTGCCAGACCTATAATCATAAGATACGATCACATCCTACTCCTCTTCACCCTGTGGTCTCCGTTGGTCCCTTTGTGAAATGGGGTATCAATTTCATGACATGTCACCCCCACTCAGTCCGTGGGCATGGATACATTATTGTAGCTGTAGATTATTTTACGAAATGCGCCGAGGCGATGCCGACATTTGACAATATTGGAAAGACCGCAACATTATTCATTTTCAATCACATCATAGCTCATTTTGGTGTTCTTCAGGCTATCATCACTAATCACGGTAGCCACTTTAGAAACTTCATGATGTCTGAACTCACTGAAAAGTTGGGTCTTCGCCATGAAAACTCAACGCCCTATTACCCATAAGCCAACGGCCAAGTCGAAGGGATTAATAAAGTTCTCATAACCATGCTTCGACGAATGATAGGGATTCACAAAACAAGTTGGCACACAATGTTGTTTTCAGCATTATGGGCTTACCGAACATCCATTAAGTCTGCTACTGGGTTTACACCTTTTTGGTTAGTCTATGGTCTAGAATCCATCCTCCTGACTGAATGTGAGATACCCTCCTTAAAACTAGCCGTCGAACTCCTACCAAACACTTCTGTAGAGGAAGAATGTCTGTTGTATCTCATGCGATTAGATGAAACTCGACGTGATGCTACCCTAGTCATAGAAGCCCAAAAGAAACGTGTCAAGGCCCAATATGACAAACATGTCAAGCCTCGCATTTTCTCTGAAAGAGATCTGGTTCTCCTCTATGAACAAGATCAAGATATGCTTGGAGCTGGAAAATTCAAAGCTATGTGGCGAGTTCCTTATATCGTTAGACGAGTTTTGGAGAAAGGAGCTTACGAGTTAGTAGATTACGATGGTATCCCTTTGAGTGAACCCAGAAATGGGTTGTATTTAAAGAAGTACTATGCATAAGATCACCTGTGCATGAGTACTTGTATTTTATTATATCATACTTCTTGTGTGTTACTATAGTATGCTTTTTTCATTATCTGGTCTCTGCCCTTATGCTACGTTGTGTTTGGTTTCCAGAGGTCAGAGTCTTTTCTACCCTACATTGGCTTCGCTGATGGCACTAGTTGTAGTACTCAGAACCTTGCTTCTACTGCGTGGGCAATTTACGCCCCTACAAACGAATTTATCACTATACGAGGTGTGTGCCTCGACCGTGCGACCAACAATATTGAAAAGTATAGCGTCGTTATTGAATTGTTGATTGATGCTATCTTGCTCGGTATCCGTCACTTGGTTGTGCGACTCGATTCACAACTCGTAGTAGTATAGTTAAGTAATGTCCTGCTATTCTAAGTCCTACTTTGTTACGGGTATATTTGCAAATTCACCTCTTGGAACGTTATTTTGATTATATTGAGTATCAACATATTCCTAGATGTCTAAATACATTAACTGATGCATTAGCTAACTATGTATTAGATAGACATTTGGATCATTTATAAATCAATCACATCACAAGTATCACACAACACAAGATAAGCCGGTAGAAGCCGTATGTATATATAACGATCAAAAAGTGTTTTACAAAAAAGTTCTGTCCAAGGACCAAAATTTCAAAATCTGAAGCTCATAGCTTCTACAAAGTAACGTCATGGATGACATTCACGGTAACACATGACTTCCTAGGAAACCTTACGAAGTAGTTGACCAATAGACTCTGACACACCCACTGTATGACGCTAATAACATCGCGATACCTCTCCAAGAGGCATGTCTGGAATGTCTGCAGTCAAACCCTATAAGTTTTATTCCACTGCTTCATAATCTTCAACATCCCATCGTGGCATTGGAGCCACCTCTCCTTGTCTCTGAATAGGAGAAGTAACCAGAGGTCGATAAGGCCCCACGTCTGTGTCATCAAAAAAGAATTTTTGTAATTAGACCTTGGACAAACATAAAAACATTTGCATATGAAAAAACTCACAAAAAACATTTAAAAAGTGAAAAAATGTGTACTTCTTACCTAGATATCCCCATTGAGAATCCTTAGGTAGGGCCAAGTTTGGATCCCCTCGGAAGTCCAACCCAGCATAGGCATAATCATCGACCATCAACATCTGTGGTCGCAACCAGTCAAAGAAGGAATCATTGTATTTGATGATTGGTCCAGCTACATGTCGGGCCATGAGGTTACACCACCTTAGCATCCTCGGATCCTCTGGAGCCAGTAAACACCACTCAACCTGCAACCTCAACAAGGAAACCCTCTTAAGAAATAAGGACACCAATAGTGACCCGTACCTGAAATTGTTCAGGTCGCCTCTCCTGCATTTAGTCAACTGCCTCTTCACGCTACGAAGCACTGTGTTTGACCAGTTAAAGACCCGAGTCTCAGTACACTCTATGGCGTACTGAAAGTATCTCTAGAGAGCCATGTGTGGAGCAACGCTCCCATCCATACGAGCAATGGTGAACAAAATAGTGCGAAGGGTCAAATCCTGGACCCCCCAAATGGCCACTTTTCCTTTGCTTCTTTCCACATCTGGAACACAGTACTGATGACAATATTCACTCATAGGCAGCCCACCACCTCGGCTACCAGTCAAGATAGCGTGGTACCCATGCCGTGACAGTCCTGTTAGGAAATAAACATCCTCGATATCCAAGGACAATGTGTGGACCCCTACGTGGAATACTTGTTGGTCCACGTCACACATATGAACGAGGTACTCCAACAACCTGACTTGGGCCCTCATACTCAGAATCCGAAATAATTTCAGAAGACCACAGTCTCGCAAAGCAGCAACGGTGCCCGAGTTATTCCTACCAATAACATCATCTTCTTCATGCTCTCTTTCACGCCATTCCAGAACCATGGTGATGGCCAAATGCCTGCACAAGAACCATAAGAAGAAGGTCAACAACTCTCTTCAAACCTTGGTACATTTTTCATTGAGCAAACATCAAAGAAAATTTTCATTTTGCTGTTCTTGAAGGTTCCCCTTTAGCACAGTGCAAGGTTCTCGTAGGTGCCTTTGGGGCCACCTGCAAGAGTCATGCATTCTCGCAGGTCCCATGTGGCTAGCCTGCGAGAATTCCTGAGCGCAAATTTTAGCCCTAAAACAAGTTCAAAAACTTGAAATTTACCAATGAAAACAAAAAATTGAACCATGAAAATATAGAAGACAAGGAGCTTACCTCACCGTCGGAGACGGTTCGCCAAATGGTTGTTCATACCTTCTTCAATCGAGCACCGAAATTCAAGGGCAAAAGAGGGGTTTTGGGCTAAAATCTTGGCAAAGTTACAATGACTATGGTAAAAGAACTTGTACCCACTTATATTTACTTTTTACCATTTTTGTTGGTTTTTATAATTGTTTTATTTATCAAACATAATGCCTAATACCCCTATGAGTGCGACTTTTTGCAGAAAAGACGACTTCGACGTCCATACGCAGGGATACATATATTTTCTCTTTTTCATCGCATGTTCGAATTGTTTTTTATGGTTTTTTGCACAAAACCTCGAGCTTGGTCTTTGTCCGTTCTCACGCTCGAAAATACATTAGAACGTAATTGAGCACACTTTTATCACTTTTTAGGGCTCAACAAGGTTATACGAAAAAGGAAGCCCCTAGAGTCCTCTTTAAGCTCTTTAAGCTCTTTTCAGACTCTCTAAACATGAAAATATTGTCGAGCGATCTTGCTATTTTCACGCTCGTTAAAGTATTTGAAGAAAGCATCTGTTGGGCGATAATTTATCTCTTTTCTGGTCTCATCAGACTATTTTACGAAAAAGGAACTGAGAGAGTTCTCTTTTGAGTGTTTTTTGGACTCTATAATCATGAAAAACCTTCGAGTTTTCTATCTTTGGACTTGTTAAACAAACATTGAAAGACCCGTAATGGGACCAAACCACTCCTTCCTAAGGTTCGTTAAACATACTCGGAGGGACTCATCCGAAGATGAACTTACATCAACAAGCATATGTTATCCTCCTCAATCTTATGTAAAAATAAAGAGGTACTCGCCGGAAATGGTGGGGGAAAAATTTGGGAAGGGATGTGTTTTTGTATTCATATCATTGGCAGTAAGTGTCACTCTTGAACATGACACCCCCTATTCATTATCTGAAGCCGGTTTGAGAAATCCATTTATCTTTCATTCAACTTTCTATAAGTTCATATCCTAAGTCGTCTCTGAGTCAGTGCTACCAAATCATTGGTCGTGTCATTCATATGTTCAAGAGAAGTTCATCTGAAACCTTTATTGAGTCGGCCATCTGCAGTTGTCCATTCTCTCCGTGTCAGCCTTCCCTGTGTCCAGTTCAACTTACATTATACTCTGTTTCTCCTTCAAAATCTGTTACTCATTTTGTGTCATTGATGGAGGATACATCAAGGCCCTCTTGTGACGAGTTTTGTTCCGTCGACTCCGACTCATTATCTGGAAACAAGACTTAGAAATTATTTGGTACCTTGGAACTTGCATGTCTCAATGGTAGGTTTCCTTGCTTTCGACAGTGGGTTTTCATCATTGACCCCTGATCGGGAGATTCTGTTGAATGTTTGACCTCAAATCATTTATTCACATTCGGTGGATTGTACTAGTGTACCTTGGGAGTCATTGACATTAATGGTGATTTCCCTCGCATTTGTTAACAGTTTCATCAATGACCGGTAATCAAGTGGTTTCTACCATGTTCGACTTCAACACATATAATCACATGGTTAGATTGATACTTTTAGGTGATGGGATTGAAGACCCTGGGTCTCATCTCTTTGATCCAAGCTGTGATGGAATATGTATAATTTGCTGACACATAGATCCACTTTGTATGTCTCATGACTATGTCATCTTAATTTGAATCTTCTTACATGGATCCACAGTATATTCTTGGTGGCTATGCGATATTTTGACGGCATGGATCCACGGTGTATGATTGGTGTCCATGACCTATGTTTATGATGTCATATGTCTATGATCTGAGTATGGGAATGCCTACCTCAGAACTAGTATGATATTCTACAGATGGTTGGTTATTTGCAGGTTTCCGATTAGGTGCGCTCCTAGTTTTCGACACACACACACAGTTTACAAAGTATTTCGGCTGTCACTGATTCCAACCTCATACTTTGGGGGGCATTCTATTACACATGATTTTGGTCATATTGGTGATGTATTAACAATGGTGTACTCAGGTTCCCAATAAGAACTTTCTCCTGAGAAAAGTGGCATTTATCTCCTTCCAGAAAACATATTTTCAAAGTGAGTTTGCAGGCTGCATATGGCCTAGGGTACGAGAATGACCCATTCTCACAGGCCACCTTCATCTAGGGTGCGAACTTCTCGCAGGTTTCTCTATACACATGGTGCGAACTTGTTTTTAATCTTGGAAAAGAGAAGAAGTCTTGAGGGTTCTAGAAGGGAATCTTCTAGAAAATGAGTTGGAATTCGTATGGTTGTCATTTTACTGGCTTCTTTGATTTGGTGGGATCATTCTCATCCATGTAACCATCTCACCCTCTCCTATATATTGAAAGGATTCTCATGGAAAAGGTTAAGCAAGATTAATTGAAGAATTGGTGAAGGAATTGTGT
>SNQJ01S0106084.1:6326-34749 GCA_010110895.2 Picea sitchensis | reverse complement strand
TCTCCTGGCTCAAGTAGAGAAACAATTGGAACTCATTCTCTCAGGTTTCTAACCTGATATGCAATCACATAAGCAGCATATAAAAGATAAGCATAAAAAGAGGCAAACATGCAACAGCATAATACCAACAACACAAAGAGACTGAATGTGTCCATGGAATTGAATAAAAGCTTTCCTATTAATTCAATGTCTGTACATGGAGTTTCTTCACAAGCTCTCTGCTCTGCTCTTCTTCCTCTTCTCTAATGCTAATGCTGAATAATAATTCAATTACACAAGGAGGGTGCCTATATTCGTTTTCCCTCCTGGAAAGATGAAACTGTCTAATCTACAGCTAACCCTATCTACCACTTTTAAAAATATTTAATGCCTCCTTATCTACATTAGGTTACAACTGCGCTTGGCTTTGAATGCCTCCATCTAAATGGCGGCGCAACAATCTTTCCCGAACGTTTCAAAAATATATAGGTGCTGGCCCTATCCAGCTGTAAGTTCTTTTCCCTCCACGCGCTGTCTCGGAAAATTACGTCGTAGATGCTCCTGCATCAACGGGGGAGTCACCTAGACTCCAATCCTTCCATGAGCCATCTTCATTCCAAGAGGAGATATCAAAAAGAGTAGTTTTGTGTTCTAAAATCATCCATCTTTTCAAATTGGCAATCTCTTATGCTCAAGATATGAGATCAGATCCCAAGATTGTATCCTGTCAGATCCTAATCGGTTTTCCATTTCCAGGTATCCATGAGAGATTCTCTTTAAAGAAGGGAATTGAGGCTCGAAAAAGTTTCCAAATTTGTGAACCAAGCTGAGTTTCTCGGATAGAATCCAAACATCTTTTTCTGGCACCCAACTTGTATTTTTTAGTTATGACTTATTTCCACCATTTATTTCAACATGTTATTAGTCTCCAAAGAAGCTTGGCTCCCATAGCTAAATTGACCACTTTAGGATCTCTAATTCCAATCCCCCCACTAGCTTTAGGAGAGGAGACTATATTCCAGTTAACTAAGTGAAACTTTTTTTTGTTGGACTTTCCTCCTTGCCAGAGAATTTTTCGAATGAGTTGAGCCATATCTTTCAGAACGCCCTTAGGCGCCATGAGGGAGGAGAATTGGAAGAGGGGTAAAAAGGACAGAACAAGTTTAATTAGAACCACACGCCCAGCTGGGTTGAGCCACCTTGTCCCCTAAGGATCCATCTTTTCTCTGATTTTCTGAAGAATTTTTTGACAATATTCTCCTATTAGTGACTTTAATCACATAGGAAGGCCAAGGTACTTAAAGGTTTTCCAATCATTTGAGATAGAAAAGCCAAGGATTTGAGCAATACCTAAGCGACTGTGAGACGAGACATTCCACATATAGATTTGGGTTTTTTCCTTATTCAAAAAACTTTCTAAGGCTGAGAGGAATATATCCAAGACCTGCTTAATTCTTTTACCCATGACTTTAGAAGCTCCACTTAATAGGATCATATCATCAACGAATTGGGAATGATTGATTCGCTTTACCCCTTGAGCTATTTTGAGACCAAGAATTGTTCAACTATCGCATTCCCTTCTAGTCTTCTATTAAGAGATTCTTCCATGAGGACATAAAGAAGGGGGGAAAGAAGGCAATCCTATCTTAGGCCTTTGGAGGATTTAAATAAGGGGGTTGGTCTTTCGTTTACGAGGGGGGAGATCCAAGGGTTATAAATACAGGACCCAATCCAAGATGGGAACTCTTGGTTGAATCCGAACTTCTACATCACTTTGAAAAGAAATTCGTGCTCTACTCTATTGAAATCATTTCCCATATCCAATTTAATTTCCATACCTGATTCCCCTTGGGAGTTGCTTGAATGAATTGCTTCTTGCACCAAGATGAATTAGTTGTCCCAAATTTGTCTGCCTACCACAAAGCCTCCTTGATTGGGGAGTATTAGAAATCTGAAAAGAGGATTCAGCCAATTAGCAACAATTTTAGAAATAATTTTACAAGAGACATTACAGAGAGAGATAGGTTTGAATATATCTAGAGAGGTCGCTCCAAATTATTTCAGAATGAGCGCTAAAAAAGAATAGTTGGTGGAAACTCCCATTATTTTTTAACTGTGCACATATCCAATCATTCCGATGAAGTATAGTTTGATTATGGACCAACATTGTTTATAGAAGTGGAGAGTGAACCCATCTGGGCCTGGGGCTTTGTCCAAATGGAATTGATTGATTGCTTTTAGGATTTCTTTTTCTTCAATTTGGTGATTGAGCTTATGGTTGTCATATTCAGATATGTTGATTGGAATGTGAGTGAGGAGTGAGTCTCTTAAGTCTTCCTCTGAGTTTATTTTTGAGGTGTATAGCTTGGAGAAGTGCCTTGTGGTTTGCTTCTTTATTTGGTCAAACTCTTTTATGATATCCCCCCTCTGAGTTTTTATTTCTAAGATTTGATTTGTCCATTTTCTTTCCTTTGTTTGTCTATGGAAGAAAGAGGTATTTTGGTCTTTTGCTTGCAGCCATAGGCTTCTGGATTTTAATCTCCAAGTGATTTATTCTTCTTTTAGAGATTGGATGTATTATTTGTGTGCCTTTTGTTCAGCCATTATTTTGCTTTGTTGGACTTATTTTGTCTCCATATCCCCTTGGATTTTTTCTAGTTGTAGCTTTTTTTCCATGACCTTTATCTGGAGCAGTCTCAGGGAGAGATTTTCCCAGGATTTAAGAATCTCTTTTACCAGCTTCAATTTCTACTCCCAAATGAACATAGGGGATCCAATGATCCATTGGTTCGAGACTTGTGACACATTGGGGAAGAAATATGGGTGATCCATCCACAAGGGGTTAAATCTGAAAGGAATGGGCCCCCAATTTTTCTGAGTTTCAAAAACCGACGAGATAGGGTAGTGATATGAGCCTGCCCAAGGAAGGATCATTGAAGAGGCTAAGTATGGAAGTGCAAGAAAGGAGCTACTTATTAGAAAATGATCGAGCCTAGAAGCAATGTGTCTTGGCCCTGCTCTTCTGTTGTTCCATGTATATTGTCCTTTGGTACGGGGAACATAAAAAATATCCAGATATGAGATAAGATCATCCAGTTTTTCCCTGAATTGATCTCTCACTGTGGATCTTCCTCATTTTTATTTTAGGCCTCTTGTGGTATTAAAATCACCAGCTATAATCAGATTTTGGGGGATATTTTTATTTGCTAGATCTATGAGGGATCCCCAGCAGTCAAATTTTTCCAAGTAATTATTTGGCATATAAACATTGATAATTGTGTAGGTCTTACCTGTGGATTTCCTGGAAAGAGAAGTCATCATCAAGAACTGAGATTGCAAATGATCCTCTAGGATGAACTCTTCTATGTTTCATATTGTACAGATACGTCATGAAGCGCCCCTTGAGATAATTGCTTTTCATTCTCCTTTTTTCCATTTTTTTTGCATTTCTTGGAGGGTTTCTTGTTCCCTCATTTTTGTCTCCTGGAGTAGAAGGATTGAGGGGTTTTCTACTCTTAAGAAATTTCTTACTTCTTCTTTTTTTTCCCTGCTCCCTAAACCTCTACAATTCCAGGAGACAACTTTCATCATTTACCAATGTTTTTTTCCCCCTGCCCCTTTAGAGGGATGAGAAGTTGCTCCCTTGTGAATGGTTCCCATGTTTTTACATGATTTTATCTCTTTCCTTAGAGCTTCCTCTAGAGTTTTTTAGATGCCTAATTCCTTCTCCCGATCTTTTGTCAATTCCCTTTTGTTCCTATTATATTTTCTTCCTACTTTTTTTGTTGTGGTTGTCTGGGTGACCTCTAAGTCTAAGTCACTTTCAGAAGTTTCTTGTTGGTCTTCCTAAAAGAGAACAAGAATCTCTGGGAGGGAGTATGATATAGATTTAACTGTATCATCCCCACTTGAGATCAGAATTTCTTTCTCTTTTCCTTTTCTATTTTCTTCTTTTGTTTATTCTTGTCTCCTCTTTTCATTTCCTTCTTGATGGTCCCTATGAGCTTCATTATTTTCTTCTGGATCTGGGACCCCAATGAACCGATTATGGCTAGTTTCTCCTTTTCAGGGGGAGATTGAAGATTGATCTCGCGGAGCTGTGGATTTTTCGCCCTGGCCTTGTGGGCGATTCGAGGTAGTTGCCTTCCCATTAGTTTTTTTCCTTTTCAGTTGTTTCCATTGGTCTTGGTTCGAATCTTGCAACTGGGATTCTTTAGCTTGTGGGAAACTTTTCGTGAAGTGTTTGTATTCATGGCATGCTTTACATTTGAATGGGATTTGTTCATAATAAACATGTTGTATATAAGACCAGTTGTCCAAGGTCAGTTGGATTGCCTCTAGTAGTACTTTTTCCAGATCCACTTCCACACAAAGTCTAGCACAAGCTTGAATCCCTTCTCGAGGTTCAACATGATTGATATATTTTCCCATCAAGTTTCATATTTTTTAGGGTTTCATCATTCCAACAATGTAGAGGGAGAAAGGGAAATCTAACCCAGACATGGATTGTTGATGGTATGTCATTTTTTGGACTGAAATCCAGAGTCCATTTGTTGAGGTACATTCCTCTTGCACCCATGAAATATGGGCCACTGTGAAAGATTAAATCCCTATCTTCTTCTTTTTTCAAAAAGGAAAACAAAGAAACCCTTACAACAGAATGTCGCGGACATTTGTCCCTGGATCATTTTCCTCTAGTTTATATCTATCCAATGGTGCATGGATTTGGGAGAGGGCCAAAGAGCAGTGAACTGCCCTATCAACCCGTTTTCTGCAAGTCTGAGCACTAATGGGCAAGCCGAAGAAGGGTGAATGGACACTTTTGGAATCTCATCCATTTTTTTTACAAATCTAGAGGGGATAGACTTGAGGGACTTAACATAGGAGGATATCAGAGTTTGTAAATCTAGAAGATTCGAAGGTGGAGAATCTGGGGGGTTCCCCCCTCAGAGGGAGCCATGGAAGCGAGCGACGCCGAGGCGAAGCGAGCCCTAGACCAAAGAAGCGATCATCGAAGATGTGTACATTATACTTATAACACCAATGGATACATTATAATTATATCTCTGGTGCGTATCAAAAACATGAGCATCATAAAATTTTGAAACGATAAATATAATTGTACGTTATGTCGTTTACAGAACGATGTTTTTTTCAATAGTTCACACAGATGCTTTAGTATATTTAATGGGCACCGATGTGTATGAATCCTCAAAATGCACCACTTTCTATATTATGGCACACACTATCTAGTGAGTTCATAACAATACAGTGCATTGATATGCATATATTTTAATTAATTGTTTTTTTTTACAAATTTTCAATTAATCATCTCAAAATCAAATTTTTTTTATAATAATATTTTTGTTATTTTATTTTGATATGATGATTGCATTAATGTGTTATCTAATGAATTACACCTCTCTTATTTGTAACAATGTAAATCATCCACATATTAATTATTCAGCAACACAACATTTTACAACGTTTGACAATGCAATAAAATAAGAAACCCATTTTATTATATATGAATAAGAGACCCATTTTCATACAAAATGGGACAACATAAAGATCTACAATAATCAAATTGAAACCAATATGTAATTGTTACACTTACTGGTAACATGTCCCTATGCAATTGGGACAATATTTTGAGTACATTATATAAAATCCCTGATTTTTAAAGACAAATATTTCAAAACATACAACTTGCAGTAGCATTCAATTATATCAATTGCCATTCATCACTTGAACTACTACCATCGCTCGAGTTTTGTGCATACCCCATTTCTTCATCATTTGTAGACAATATTGTTCTTTGGTTATTTAATCTAAACTTTTGTTGATTAGCTTGTTTTTTTATGTTCTTCCTCTTCATCTTCCATCTACAAACATAGAAATAAAGTGTAATAAGTATATTTACATTTATATATAGTAGAATATACATGAGTGTGTAATAAAAAAAAACACACCTTAGCAACAAGTCTTTCATAAACAATACACATTCTTTCGAAGCCATGCTCCATGCCTTCTCTCAAAATCTCTTTTGTTGGTTGCATTCCATACTTTGTTTATTGCATGTTTAATATGTCATTACAAAGCACAGTCGATATAATTAATATAAAGGTTTCTTGTTGTTTCATTAATTATAAAACAAGTGAAGTTAAACAACATAGCTACTTACAAATTGTTCAATTAAACCTTCATACTTCAACATATACCCACAACCCATACTTAACCCAATGTCTATCATATCATGGATTGGATCCTCTTTGTATGTTGGAACCTATTAGAAGGCATCCATTGACAAGTCTAAATTAATTATTTAAATATAAATATTACAACAAACATGAAATCTTAAATAAGGTCGAAAACGTAAATACTCACAAAGTTTGTGATCAACCATTTTATTCCTCATCGTCCTATCTTATGTACTGAATGGGTTCTATTTTTTTCTTTTCTATAAATAAACAATTGAAAATTAGTATTTCACGTAATAATTAAATTCGATGTACATAAATGAATAAATGAAATATTCCATACCTCTGATGCACATTGTTGTTGGGATGGGTCCTCTTGCGACACAATTATGTTCATTTATTTTACCATCTCCTTCTACAATTTTTTGGACATCCTTACCGACATCTTTTGGTTTTCCCCTCATTTATCTCTCAAAATTTTCAAAATCTCTCTGAAAAAACAAAAGCTAGGAATCATCGGATATAAAAATTACTTTTTTTTTTACAAAATAAGATATTGACACGTATAGTAACTGCGTATGCATCGGTGCGTCAATCATATGTATAGACACTAATATATGATAACAGTGTCATTGTAAAATTGAAAATGTTTAACAGATTGTTGTATTCAATTGGTGCTTTGTAAATTAATAAAAGCACAGACACCTAAGTATTTTTTATTATGCATTGTCGACCTATAAACAAATTTAAGACGTGATTGTTTCCATATAAAAAAACATTTTTATTTCCATTTTAAACTCAATAGTGTTCATTATAAGACAATGTGCCCTAGTGCTTATCTATGTAGAATGTGCACCATCGACCATGAAATAATCAAAAAATATATTTTGTTTCTAATTTAAATTAAGCGGTGTTGTTGACATGAAAATACACATTGGTGCTCTATCTTTGTACAATGTACACCACTAACTGCAAAGGCGTTTTAAAAAAATGACAACGATAGGCCAATTTGAGATCCAATCCAACAAGTGGTTCCATTGTAATGGATAGGAAACGCCCCATATATAAATAAACAAACCCTATAGAAATATTTTTCTTAAAAAAATTATCGTTGTGAAATATAGAAAGAGAAAGCAAAAAAAATAGTGAGGAAATTAGGGTTTCCAATACCAAAGGAAACTATGAAATCTTTTTTTTTTTGAGAATGCACTGAAAATTCTTAAATTGAATAGGGGAAAGATTAAGACGATCAATAGAATGAAATCTTATACTTGAAATTTATTCGTTGCATATTTTATGTGACCTGCAGTAACCCCTTTCGAATTTGGCTCCTCAAAAAAATGCACCCACTACGAAGTCTTTGCTAGTAAATTTCTCTTGCACAAATCTCCCCTCTAAATTTTGGCAAAAGAATGAAAGAATGAATAGGGTTTTCATTTATAAACACATACATTTAGAAAAACTGAATTTCCCGCTCATTTTTTAGTTGTATATTTCGGTGCATTGATGATAAACGCGCGCATTGTTTTTTTCTAACTTACTATTTCAATGCGCTATACAATGCATTGCGCAGTAGTTCAGTGTGTACGTATAATGCACCGACTCATTTTTTGTAGTAAATTTCAACACATTGATAGTAAGCACACGTGTTATTTTTTCTAACATGCTTTAATCAATGTGATATACATTTTGTACCGCATCAATGCGGTTTTTAAGTACTGACGCACAGATAAACAATTTAATTTGAAAAATGCAAATGCACACATCTGCATTAAAATTTTGTGGAGGTGATAACGAAGGTTAGTATTCAATGCTTCTCACAAATTAAAGCACCGGTGTGTTTGTTTTATAACAATGCACCAAGGTGTTCTTAGATAATTAAGAGCACCGTTAACTTATAAAATTTATTCAAAATTCTGTTTGAAGTTAGATTGTTCTATGCTTCTCAAGATGACAGTTTTGGCTCAAATGTAGGAAAAAATGAATTATAATATCAAATGCACAATTCTTCATATTCCAAGTCATTATATATCATTGCAAGTCCTTCAAGTTCTCCCCCGTCAATTGCAATAAGTCTAGATTTTATTTATAATTTATTTATCTCATTGAATTTATGTTATGTATGCACGTGTAGTTGAGTAATTGTTCATTGAATTTTGCAAGATCATGATTCAAGATCGAGTTCAGATGCGCAAGATATTCTAGTAGTCCCAAAATTCCACAAGATCTTATTAGGAGAAAGATACCACAAGCAGATGTTTGATGAAAATAGATAGTTGCTTTACCCTACCAATTATAACATGCCATCTTCTAGCAACCAACCTGGATCAATGGTATTACACTCTGAATTGGATCTATTTTATGAAAACACCCCTTGGTGCGTAAGAAAACAATGATTGTATATTTGGATTTTTGGATTTTCAATGGAACTAATGTAAATGTATTGCTTAATTCGACACTTGTTTTATAAAGTGGTTGGTTTCATGTTTATTATTGGGAAAAAAATTACATGCTTCTAATAAATGTTTGGTATAATGTTTGAACATACTAAATTCATTGTGTTATTAATATTTTAGTTCAAAGACTTTTGCGATTGGTGTTATGATAATATGGTTCTTTCGGATTCATCGCATCAGTTTTTTATTTGACGTTTCGGACCAAACAAATGTGGTCCATCATTAGGAAGAGTTTTTTAAGAACCATGTTATTAATATTATCGATGTAATGTTCTATATTTTTACAATCAAGATTTTGACGACGAGCGACATGTCTACCATCTATTGTTGCATCCCACTACGATGTCAAGTCATGAGTTTGCTATTAAATGAACATAGCTTAGAGAGGAAGCATACCAAGCATGATTGAATCAACCACCTATCCAATTCCCACTACGTTCTAAGTCGCTAATTCAAAACCTCTACAGTGATACTAATTCTTCACATGTTGGGGACGAAGCCAATGATATAGAGGTTGGTATGGATGATTTATTACGGGATTTCCAAGCCATGGAGGGAATTTTATTACATACATTCTAGCAAAATGAACTAGGGGATGACACGGATATCATCGATACCTTCTTCACAAGCCTAAAATTTTCTTCCACCACCCCTCTCTTTGGAAATGGGTAAATGTCTACCCAACTAGGGACAACAATGTTACTGTACAACTTGAAAGCAATGTATGGTATGTAAGACACGTGTTTATCAACACTTTTGAGGTAACTAACCATTAAGTCCCCTAATTTTTTAAGGAATGTAGTCATATAATGAAGAAAGAAAATGGTATGTTTTATGCATGTTTAATGACAATGTACATTTCTATTGCCCAGTAATTGCAAGTTACTCAAATATAAGGTACTTCCGAGAGATAATTCCTTTCCTAGTAATTACGTAGAGGCAAAGAAAATGTTGAAAATGTTTGGTGTTGAGTACATATCATACCACACATTTCCAAATGATTGTATTTTATATAGAAATGAATATGCGAACAATGAGATATGTCCAGAATGTAGGCATGACATGTACCAAAAATAAAAATAAAAACAAGGATAAGGCATATGGTCCTCCTCAAAATATATTGAGGCATGTGTCTACATTTTTGTTGAGGTGAGGAATGGAGAATCCTCACTCAATCATTTTCGAGTCTTACTAGGCTAAGGTAAGATAGGCGGGAATATCACCATGGGTTTATAGCCTATGCAAAATATTAATCGGCCCTCAAAAAATATGTTATTGGGACTGATGTTATTATCAAGTTGTTTGTGGTTGTTTTAAAGAAAAATGTAAAAAAATGTTTTATATAAATGATTACAGCATAAAATAAATGAAATAAAGAAACAAATACAATATGAAAATTAGAAATATACAAGTCTTGATTGAGAAAAACCATACTTTTATCAAAATAGATTTTATGAGTTACAACCAGAATGCCTCTTTTCAAACCCTTGCGAGGGTGAGGACCAAGATCAAACTTATAATTCTAAGATGGAATTTAACATCATACAAAGACAAATGGTGTCTGAAAGAAAATGACCAAGGATGAATACACTGGATCAACCAAGTCACAAGTGCACCAAATCTTACCTCTGCAAAATAATCTTAATCGGAACTGAAAATTAATTCAGATATTATAATAAAACTACATAGACTGTCAAGAGAAATGAATGACCTTCTAAAGCATGTCAAATATCGATGCTTCCTAGTCCTTTCTTCTTTGCCACCTTTAGAAAAATCATGCTTTCAACAAGAGACTTTATCCCTTTTAAGGAACTCAGAAAATGAAAAGATGAAATTCAAAAAACTCAATATGAAATAAGAGAAAACCTTATCAAAAGTGTTTCTCTTTATTTCCTCATGTCCTCTTTGTCCTTCTGTTGTTCCTTTTAGTCTCAAAAAGGTAGTTCCTCAAGTAGTTGAACTAATTTTAGTTACTAAGGTTAAATAACTTTTGTTAATAAACATGACAAATAACTCTTAAGATAAGGATAATTAATAAATAAAATAATAACTAAATAGGTGGGGTCCCTCTTTATTATGCATCTCTTTATTTCAAAAATCAAAAATAGATTTTCCTTATCGTTGCATCATATATTCAAAAAATATCAAAAAATATCAACATTGTGTACCAAAAACATGCATCTCAAACACCATGGCATAAAACACTTGTGTCTCCCATAAATAAAACATGATATTTTAATGTTTCAAAAATAATATTATGGTTCTGCCATTTGTCCCAAAAAATAGAGTCATAGTCAAATATCATAATAAACATAGTCAAAATAGCCCAGGGAACTTATTTCTAAAAAATTCTTCTCTTTCCCTAATGAAGTCTTCATATTGAGACTTATTCTCTTCCAAGTGGGCTACCTCTGGATGCATATCATGTTGGATCATGTTGTCATTGATGTCAAAGGATTGATGTCAAAGGAACAATGTCTTGTCATAGTATATTGATGGATCATGTATTGTCCTCGATGTCAATGGATTGACGTCAAGTGGAGTCATAGTCATATGAATTCATGCATAGATGAATATGGATCAATGAGTTGTCATTGATATATGATACATAGATGAAGATGGATCAATGAGTTGTCATTGATATATGATGCATAGATGAAGATGGATCGATGTGGTTTCATTGATATATGATGCATAGTTGGATTGATGTAAAGATGACTCATTATTGTCTTACCATGGTTGATAAGGAGTACAAATGGATGAACTCCAAAGTGGTCCCCTTATGGTGAAATCCCTCACGGGAAGATGCTTTGCGGTTGAGTTATCCTAGTAGTATGGTTAGAGAACCCATGCTTAATTGTGGAATAATGAGATGAAGATCAGTGAATTTGTCAGTGAAAATATCCTAGATGGATAGTGTTTTTCAAGCCATTTCTGGTGGTATGTGGAACATCACATAACTCCTCACGGTTTGAGAGTTATGGCCTTACAAAGTTGGAGAACCCTCATATGTTGGCTTGAAGCCCCAAAAGGTCAAAGAAGTCAAAGTGCTTGCAAAGAATAAATCATTTAAACAATAAAGTGAAGTGACAAAGTCAAAGAGGATTATTTAAATAATAAAGTGAAGTGACAAAGTCAAGGAGGATTATTTAAATAATAAAGTAAATGAAAACTTTATAATTATGGAAAGTGGTTATAAGAAGGTTAACCCTAAAATGAGGAAAATGGGTTAAGTGGTCAAGTGGCTATTGGATACATGGACAAGTGGAAAGTTGGGAAAAGTTGGACATAGGTGACTATGTGGACAAAGTGTCCTAAATGATGCTTCTAAGGAAGCTACTTGGAGAGTATAAATAAGAGGCAAGGGTCTCTTGTGAAAAATATCTCTTGAGCATATATTGAAGATCTATTCTGAGAGAGAGAGAGAGAGTGGCTAGAGGATCTCATGGATGCATCAAATTTTCTGTAAGTCTGATATCTTGTCGGAAAAAGTTTCGGAAGTTCAGAAACCCTAGTTTCTGAAGGAGTACGCAAGCAGCAGTGGGCCAGAGAGCATACATACGCGGGCTGCAGTGAGCCAGAGTGTGTACACACGCAAGCTGAAGGAGGACAGAGCATGTACAGTAGGTGGAAGTCTTGAAGACTTGAGTGTGAGTTGGTGTTGGGTTCTTGAAGTCTGAAGAAGTTCCAGATCTGCATTCTATGGGCCCAAATCTGCCATAGAAACTCTGGTATTGTTACATAGTTTTCTTGATGGATACTCTTGCTTATTGTATGGTGAATGCTTGAGGCATTCTTAGTATGGTTGTTGTGACATGGTTATGTTGGATGATTGATAGAGTGAGAAACACTCTTATGGTTCAGTGCTAATATAATTTCCATAGTATATTGGTTGCTTATACATGATTAAGTAGCATTCATATTGTATGATTGAGGAGCATGAGTAAGTTGTTGGAGAGCATAGATGTGTTGTGATTGGTTATGGTTCAGATTGGACAGTGAAAGACAGAAGTGGATGTGACTAAAGGCTGCAGAGGATCTGAGTTTTTCATAGAGAGAAAACCCTAATTGTTCAGAAGGAATACGCAAGTTGTAGTACAGACAGGTCACATACATACGTGAGTTGTACTACTGGTAGGGTAGGTACATATGTGTGTTGCACTACTGATAGGTCATGTACCTGTTGAAATATTGGTATCTATTTAGGATTGATTCCTCTTCTCAGTTGGTGCTGAGTTGTGTAAGTTGAGTCTTGCATTATAGAGTTGGTGCTCTTGTGGAGTTGTAACTCTATTAAGTTGTTGTTGATAACCCAAGGATTCTAGTACGTAATAAAAAGAAAATTGTATATACATCTTGTGTTCTTTGTGTTCCTTGTGGTGATGACTTATTGATAATATATGTTGTTGATATATGTTCACATACCACTGATTATAAATGATAGTAATGACTGTTGATTAATTGGTGATTGCTAGCTAATGAGTTTTGTGAAGGGAAGTTTGAAAAAGATCCCTACATTGATTCCCCCCTCCCTCTCAATGTGGTCGGTGTGTCCAACAATTGGTATCAGAGCAGGCCTTCACTATAAGCCTTAAAAAGCTTGGAGGAGATCCATGGACACACAAATGGATGATGAAGTTCCAATCCTTAATGAGGAAAATTATTCTACATGGAGAATAGAAATGAAAGTTCATTTGAAGGAAATAGGAGCGGGTGTTTGGAAAGTAGTTATTGGTGGATCAGTTCCCTTGAAGAACAATTCAGAGTTTGCAGCTTAAAGGGAAGAAAAGATGAATGATGCATTGGCTCTCAAGACCATTCTTAGTGGACTCTCAAGTTCTATCAAAGAGAGCATGGGACAATCCACTTCCACCAAGGATCTATGGCTAAAGCTAGAGAAGACATACCAAAGAAAAAGGGAAGACCTTGAAGACCATTCCATCAAGATCAATGAAGGTAAAGAATCTCCAAAATCCCATGATTGCAATATTTCAAAAGGTGATGATGATATTTCTCTACAAGTGAAGAAGAAAAGCTAGAAATAGTTTGTGTGGAGTTAGATGATAGTTATTCCATGGAAGAAGTAGAAGAAGAACTATCAAAGCTTAAAAAGAAAGTTGAATGGGGTCTATTTGAATATAACTATGACCATTGTTACATAGAATATAGCTATCTTTCTGAGAACACTAAAAAGTTTCTTAAAAAGAATCAAAGGCATATCTTGAGGTTAAAGGAAATGCTCAAGAAACAAGAAGAAAGTAAAAAGACTCAATTAGAAGAAAAAGAAGAAGAGATAAAAAGACTAAAGAATGAAATGGAAGAAAATAAGAAGGTAGATGATGAGATTAGCAAAAGTCTTGAAGTTAATGTCCATCTCAAGACCCAAATTGAAGAAGCCAAAAGGATAGAGGAACTATTAAAGAATCAAGTAAATGAAAAGGAAGAGTCATGTCATAAGTTGGAAGATAAAGTTGTTGATCTTAGAAAGAGAAAGTGGAGAAGTCAAACAAATTCTTGAACAACTCAACAATCTTGAATGAGATCACTTGGATAGTGAAAAGATCACCAAATGTCGAGGGTCTTGGATACAACAAAGAAGCTACATGTTGAAGCAAGCACCTCAAAGAAGCATGAGGTGAAGTCCCTCACTCTTAAAATGAGGTAAGTCCCTCACTCTTAAAGGATGGAAATAATATTGCAAGTCAACCATCTACACAAGGCAAGGAAAGTTTCAAAAGAACAAAGCAAGGAAGACATCAAGAAGCCATCCTTAGATCTCAAAGAAAATTCAAGACACCTTCAAGATGGACACCAAAGCAAAGGTATGAAAATGTTTTTCATGGTCAATGTTACTCATGTAATGAATATGTTCACAAAGATTTGGAATGTAGATATTATGCAAGGAAAGATAGTGAAAGATTTCATAACACCCTAAGGTGTTGGAAATGTAATCAAGTAGGACATATTGTTGCTCATTGTCACACCATGAGATGCCACAGTTGTAGTGGATTTGGCCACAAATCTTGGGATTGCTGGAACACAAGAAGAAATTCCATGATGAGGACTTCATATAGCATGACTAGAAGAAGGCATGAAGTTAGGAAGGAAGACATTTTTGAAAATATGGAAGCTCGAAGCTCAAGTTCTAAGAAGCTGGGACACCTTCAGAAGTGGGTGAAGAAAACTGAACAGTCAGAACTAAATGACAGCCTTAAGGGAATATCAAGTTTGTCATATTCAAAAGCATACGTAGGTTACAATGGTAACAGTTGTGTACATACACTAGCTAACCTATGAATAGGTTGCGTACATACGCGAGATGTTTGTGCAGCAGGCCACGTATATGTGACTTGTGTTGCAAGATCTGACATGGTTTGTTGTAGGGTTTGACATGTTTTGTTGCAGGTTTTCATGATTGAATGTTGGCATACATAATTGATGTATGGTGATGACATGTGGTTGAATGTTGAAATACTATCTTGGATGCATGGTACTAACCCTAGAGTGTGGATTGAGATACTTTTTTGTTTAGGAACAATGTTGTTTGTGACAGTGAGGTTATAGCACTTTGGTTATAAGATATATCGTGATGATGTTAGCTAGAGATGTCATTGATCTATTGAGGCACACTTCTAGTACATATAGTTTTGGATGCTTAGTATTTGCTGAAATGAATGATGGTTGAGGCAGATCATTTAGAGTACATGGTTGGTACATATTTGAGCTCCATTGATATATCTTATGATGTATTGTGAGATGCATATTTGTCGGATATCTTGGTGCATGCATTTGGCATGAGGATGGGCTACATAGTGAAGCATGTAGTTGATGAGTTGATGAGGTGGTCATATTGTACATAATTGATGAGTCATATCTTGATCTATAGTTGATGCATGATTGGTACACTTTTGGTACATAGTTAGAGGCACCTGCTAGCAGTATGATTGGCACATGTTTTATGGTGGATATGGCATACATGCATGAGGACACATCTTGAATGTAGTTCATCTTGTTGTAGTATTGGTGCATGGTTGATGCACTTGCTTGGTACAAGTGGTGATACATGTTTGGTGCACTTGTTGATGTATGGATGATATAGTTGAGACACTTCATTGATTAAGATACATGATTGTGGCACTTGGTTCTTGGTAGAGGCATATCATGAGTGATATGACACTTGTTTGAGGCACATGGTTGGCATGTTGGTAGAGGCATATGGTTGATGCACTTCATTGATGATATCTTATGGCATATGATATGGTATTAACGTACATGGTTGATGTACATGGGTATTGTGCATGGTTGGCACAGGATGTACTTGGTTGATGTTTTTTTCATGATTCTCTATTCATTGTTGATATATATTTTTCTTCATTATGTATGGTATGGCGCGAGTTTGATGCATGGAAGGGTCCAAGGATCGTCATAGAAAGAGTAGTTGATCTATGTTCTAGTTGAGCAATAGCATTTACAACAGAAGCATATTGCAGTAGTAGCATATTGTTTATATTGAAAAGAATGTAGGGGGAGACATACCCATAGGGGGATTCATTCTTCTTCCCATGTTTCCAAGAGGAGATATTTATCAGATGTAAAGATAAATACTTGAAAAAGAGACCTATACGTGGAGGAAGAGCACATAGGCATAGTTCTAGGGGGAGCGATGGTCACAGGGGGAGCATGAGTTGTATATCTTCAACATTACATCAGAGTGATAATTCCTTGTTCAAAAGGGGAGAGATTATTCAGAGGAATATCAAAGGCATCCAGGCAGGGGGAGCAGCCCCAAAGAGAGTTCAAGTAGGGGGAAGCAGCCCCAAGGAGAGAATGACCCTTTTCCATTGATGTCAAAGGGGGAGAGATAGTCACATTGATGTGATTGAGATGACTATTGATGTAGAGAAATGTCATGTCTACATGTTGTCATCAATTATTGGTGTTGACATCAATGTTGGTATTGCCATCAATGCCAAAGGTGGAGATTGTTGGATCATGTTGTCATTGGTGTCAAAGGAACAATGTCTTGTCATAGTATATTGATGGATCATGTATTGTCCTTGATGTCAATGGATTGATGTCAAGTGGATTCATTGTCATATGATGGCATGCATAGATGAATATGGATCAATGAGTTTTCATTGATATATGATGCATAGATGAAGATGGATCAATGAGTTGTCATTGATATATGATGCATAGATGAATATGGATCGATGTGGTTTCATTGATATATGATGCATAGTTGGATTGATGTAAATATCACTCATTATTGTCTTATCATGGTTGATAAGGAGTACAAATGGATGAACTCCAAATTGGTCCCTTTATGGTGAAAGCCCTCAAGGGAAGACGCTTTGCAGTTGAGTTATCCTGGTAGTATGGTTAGAGAACCCATGCTTAATTGTGGCATAATGAGATGAAGATCAGTGAATTTGTCAGTGAAACTATCATATATGGATAGTGCTTGTCAAGCCATTTTCGGTGGTATGTGGAACGTCACATAACTCTTCACGGTTTGAGAGTTATGGCCTTACAAAGTTGGAGGGACCTCATATGTTGGCTTGAAGCCCCAAAAGGTCAAAGAAGTCAAAGTGCTTGCAAAGAAGAAATCATTTAAATAATAAAGTGAAGTGACAAAGTCAAAGAGGATTATTTAAATAATAAAGTGAAGTGACAAAGTCAAAGAGGAATATTTAAATAATAAAGTGAAGTGACAAAGTCAAAGAGGATTATTTAAATAATAAAGTGAATTGACAAAGTCAAGGAGGATCATTTAAATAATAAAGTAAATGGATAACTTTCTAATTATGGAAAGTGGTTATAAGAAGGTTAACCCTAAAATGAGGAAAATGGGTTAAGTGGTCAAGTGGCTATTGGATACATGGACAACTGGCAAATTGGGCAAAGTTGGACATAGGTGACTATGTGGACAAAGTGGCCTAGAAGATGCTTCTAAGGAAGCTACTTGGAGAGTATAAATAAGAGGCAAGGATCTCTTGTGAAAAATATCTCTTGAGCATATATTGAAGGTCTATTCTGAGAGAGAGAGAGAGAGACAGTGGCTGGAGGATCTCATGGACACATCAAAGTTTTTGTAAGTCTAAGATCTTGACAATGAAAGTTTCAGAAGTTTAGAAACCCTAGTTTCTGAAGGATTACGCGAGCAGCAGTGGGCCAAAGAGCATACATACGCGGAATGCAGTGAGCCAGAGCACGTACACACGCAAGCTGAAGGAGGAAAGAGCGTGTATAGTAGGTGGAATTCATGAAGACTTGAGTCTGAGCTAGTATTAGGTTCTTGAAGTCTGAAGAAGTTCTAGATCTACATTCTATGGGCTCATATTTTCCATAGAAACTCTAGTATGGTTACATAGTTGTCTTGATGGATACTCTTGTTTATTGTATGGTGAATGATTGAGGCATTCTTGGTATGGATGTTGTGATATGGTTATGTTGGATGATTGATAGAGTGAGAAACACTCTTATGGTTCAATACTGATATGATTTCCATACTATATCAGTTGCTTATACATGATTAAGTAGCATTCATATTGTATGGTTGAGGAGCATGAGTAAGTTGTTGGAGAGCATAGATGTGTTGTGATTGGTTATGGTTCATATTGGAAAGTGAAAGACAAAAGCGGATGTGACTGAAGGATCCAGAGGATCTGATTTTTTCATGGAGGGAAAACCCTAATTGTTCAGAAGGAATAAGCAGGTTGTAGTACAAGCAGGCCACATACATACGTGATTTGTACTACTGGTAGGGCACGTACATATGCGTGTTGCACTAATGATAGGTCGCGTACCTGTTGACAGATTGGTATATGTTGAGGATTGATTCCTCTTCTCAGTTGATGTTGAGTTGTGTAAGTTGAGGCTTGCATTATAGAGTTGGTGCTCTTGTGGAGTTGTAACTCTATTCAGTTGTTGTTGATAACCCAAGGATTGTAGTCTGTAATAAAAAGAAAATTGTACATACATCTTATGTTCTTTGTGTTCCTTGTGGTTATCACTTATTGATGATATATGTTGTTGTTATATGTTGTTGATATATGTTCACATACAACTGATTATAAATGACAACAATGATTGTTGATTAATTGGTGATTGCTAGCTAATGAGTTTTGTGAAGGGAAGCTTGAAAAAGATCCCTACATTGATTCACCCCCCCTCTCAGTGTGGTCGATGTGTCCAACATATCGTCCAAAATTATCTTCCCACTACCTGTTTATTTTATCTTTGAGTGAGAATAGGAAGAGGATTTGGCCATGTTGGAAGAAGTAATAGGCCACTTTCCTTCGTCAATTTGAAAACCAAGTCGTGTAATTTTATGATCTTTTGGAGGAGGAGGAGGAGGAGGCATAGATTCATGTGTAGTAGTCATGTGAATAGGTAATATTGGTTGAACTAGAGGTAAATCAAAAGATGCACTAGAAATAGCAATATGAACTAGTGGAGGCGGGGGAGGCATAAACCATTGATTGGCACCAGAAGAAGGATTAGCAGGTAATTTATCCCATCCATCAATATGAGGTTGTACAGGGTACTCAGGAATATTAACAATACCATGATGAGGTTGCAAGATAGAACTAAGGGTTTCTTGGGGTTGTGGTAGGTCTTATTGACTACTGAGGTTCAAATGCCCAGTTTGGATCAACTGTTGGAACTCATCAGAGTCAGCATCAAAGTGAATAGAGAACATTTATTTTTTATGTCCCCTAGGTTGCCAAAAGGTGTTAGACACTCGGCCTCTTCTTCCTTTGTTTCCTCTTTTGTTGTTACCCCTACTGAAGAAGCTAATCTATAATCATGACAATTTAATTAGCGCAAGTATAAAATAACAATAAGATAAGACATCTAATACAATTTCTCTTAATGATTAAACTGGCTCTGACATAACACAACCATGCTACACAAATGGGATATGAAAAGGGAAAGAGTTAAACAAGGACATAAATATATCATCCATTAATCACATCCAGTCAATATGTACCTAAGTTTGCAATCCATAAATATAGGTCACAACTTTCAATGATATATATATACAAGTCGCTATAGCAAAATTGACATTCAAAAATATGTCTGCAATTATTGAAATGGGAAAAGGAAATTAATGAGAGGGTCTTTGGGAAATAACTTATGTAAAATTAAACTGATGAGGGAAATTCCTTTAGTCAACTTCAATTTCACCAAGTCATCAACCAAAACTGTTTGTACTATTTTATGACTCAATCAAACCAAACCAACCATTCCAAAAATGCATCCAAGTCATATCATTCATACTTGTCATAACAGATTGCCTTTTGATTATACATCCAAACTTTTCCATTTCTAATGCAATATATTTTATCTTAATTACATAGACAGGGCACATATGAGAATAGGAAATAAAATGAATGGGACTTGAGGGAATAGTTTGTGTAAAGTGAAATTAATGAAGGATAGTGGGTCTATATAATAATTCTTGTGATTTTCATCATTTTTTCTTTTATGCAATCAAAAATGTGGAACACTAGATGTAAACTAATAGCATCTTGCCACATGCATACTTGTTTAAATCACAAACATAGTAGGCCTCAATTTATCAAACATATGCATTTATGGATTTTAACAAAACATTTAAATAGTAGTATAGCCATAAAAGAAACCTTGATAATCTGAGCATTCATTTGCTACATATCGTAACATAACCATGATATAGTTTTGTTTCAATCACCCTTTGTTCATAACTTAACATGTTATAGCTCACAACACCTTTGATATAATCGGAGCGTACTCCAAATCACAGAATGATATTATCAATTATGACAATAATGGAAAATCATTGCATGTATGTGAAACAAAACTTGACCCATCGACCAAAATATTAAGAGGTCAAGGACAGATACGAAGGAGAAGAATAGCTCAACTGGAAATAATATCATGAATATGAAATTGAAAGTCTTGGATTTGAATCCTGTAAACAATTGTTCATGAGACTGTTTCGAGAAACCCACAACTTTGAAAGGTACTTTCGGGCCCAGAAATGGAAGATCAATAAAACTCTAGAACAACTTCCACCAACGTAGAATAATTCAACCCACATCTGAAACCATTTAATTTTCAAGAATATTCCATGAAGCAAAGGCAATTCAAATAAAGAGGGGTAAGATTGCATGCAACTAAACAACTCAGACTTTCAGCTTGCACCTTTTATTTAAGGATTAGGATTTCAAACTCATTACCTAATTTAAAGACTAACCAGTCCAAGAGGGGAACAAAAATGTGGATGCATTGTTCAAATACAAAATTATGAACCCAAATCAATTACTGAACTTAGATCCTGAAATAACTACAACCCATGTCGATTCTTTTATCAAATCAGTAAACCAGGTGAACCCGAGAGTATGCGATTGATTTTAGTAAGTGGGTTTGATTCTGAGTTTTCCAAACTATCATATAAACCTGAAGTTGAAACCGCGGATGCCACTGATGTAGAAATTCCATTCAGATTTGACCCCAAATCAAACAAATAGATGATTTTCATTACAGGGTTTTAAGTGCAAGTCAACCAATGTAAAAAAACATGACTGGACTCAAATAGTTTTGAAGGTGAAAAGAACAACTAAAAGGACAAAGAGAACTCAAGCTTGATTCTTAAGTGCATGCAAATGGGTTTTGTCTAGAACCTCTTGTTTTCATTATAAAATGGCATGGAAAGTGTGAGTATGAAGGAAGGAAATAGAGCTACCATTAACTTTCTATAAACAAAAATCTTCTTTTCTTTTCCTTTCAAGAAACGGTACAGAGGGGAGAAAGGAGACATTTATGCACAAAGAAATGTCAAACATAGCGAAAAATTAACCATTTTAGTGAAAATGTTGTTGTAAAACATGTAAGACAAACTGATATTCCATACCTTTTCACAAAATTCCTTTATATCAGTGATTGATGGTCAATTTCGTTACCAAAATTGTCAGGTACGAGGGTTTAGACCAGCATAGCTCAAAGCTCTTTTCCTCAACTTCCAACAACACAAAAGACCAAAATCCAAGGTGAAATGAGGGTGATAGAGTGTGAGACTGTGGAGTAAATTCCCATGTCATGTCACCTTCAATGCATGGTTATCTTGACGTCGTAGCCAACCCAACATTCCATTAACATGCATTCCATGTCATCAGTTAAAAACCCTTGTAGCATGTGGGCTCTCCCTTCATATCATATCAAATAAAGCTTGAGCCTATTGTTCATAACTCCATATCATGAACAATAAACCACATGTGATATGTTTTGACTCACATAGCACTATTTCAGACGTGAAACGTATTAAACCATGACAACTATATGTTATATGTGAGCTCCAAATGTTAGCTATGAAGCATATAACAACTGTGTATATCATGTATCGATTACTTTGTATGTGAAGTCTTCACTTATGTTAACACCATAAACCAAAATTTAAACTCCATAAACAAATGTGAGTCACATATGAGTTGTAAGTTATATCAAACCTTTGATCCAAACTATGTTCAAAGTGTGAGTTTTAAGTAGAGGGCTCTAATGATAGAACCAACACATTGTACCATGCAACCAAAACCCAAAATACAAGTGATGCACATAATGATGCTCATATATCAAGTTTTATGAGTATTAGAACTCATAACACAACCCAAAATTAACAACATTATAACATATAACTTGAAATTGACATGTTTCGCATAATTCTGTAGAGTAATCGTGATCAATAATGCTTGTATAACTCAATGTTCTTATACATGTGTTGATCATTTGTAATTACCTTTGAATGTTTCGAATAAGAATTCATCTATAGACCATCAAAATTGTCATAGTATTACATCTTTGTTTGCGTCCAAAACACCATGCAAGTGAACCTTTTTAAATATCAACCATATGCATGACCAAAATAACCATGAATCCATGATTGAAGAGGACAAAACTGAAATATATCATGTTGAGGAGAAGCTTTTGCAAACCTGTCGTTTGCATTTAACCCTTGGAGACCCCACCTATTGGTTATATTATAAATATAATCATGGGCTTTGCGATAATTTGTGAGCTTTTAATACAGGTGACGAAAATTTGAGTCAAGATCTGACGACTCCATGGGGAAGTCTTCTTATAGCAGGCTTAGAACTCAAAATTTTATGGTTATTGATTTCAAACTGAAATCAATTTTACTGGTGTCTTTCTCCTTCTCAATAGATGTTGTAAAAAAATTCTAATATGCTCTTGAAATGCTTCACTCATGGAAGGAAGCATGGGAAAAAATAATGGAAATAGTTGAAATCATCAAGTTCAAACAAAAAATATATAGGTACATCAAAAACTACATAAGTGTTTTCAGATGTGAACCATTAGTCATATAAGAAAGCAATCGTCCTTCCATATCTTTCAATAAATAATAATTATTACCAACAACAGAGGCGATTATGCGAGGACCCAACCAAAGCTTTTGGAGTTTTGAATGCTTACCCCTATCTACATGAGCAGAATCCCAAAGTAACACTTTTTCATCGGATGCAAAAGTAGTTGATTTAGCTTTCTTGTGAAAATATTTTTTGACAGATTTTTGTCTCTTTTTGAGATTTTCGAGAGCATAGCTCCTTTGTTCTTCAAGATCCAGCAAGGCACTTTTCCTCTAAGAGATTTTTGTAGAGTTTAACTCTTCAATCTGTAGTGCTAATATAAGGGAAGTTAGCTCAAGTCCCACAGGCATAATAGCTTCTTGGCCATACAATAGTTGGAAAGGGGGTATGGCCAATACTAGTTTTGGTGCTAGTTTGATCTAACCACAATGCATAAGTAAGTAATGTGTGTCATTGATGGGGTTTTTCATTTATAATCTTAATCGTTTTTTTAATTTGTGGACTTATCTTGCCCATTTATTTATGGATAGTAAGTGGATGAAGTAGAATGTTTCACCCCAAATTCACTAAGAAAATGTTGATGTTTTGTAACTTCGGGAGGTATTCCCAATAGTGGCCATGGTGTCGGGCATGTGGGAATCTTCATTAGCACCATATTACACTTTCTTTTCAGTGAAAACGCCCTTGGGATGAAGCTAGGTCATGATGGGATTCATGATGGGCTCTGTGGGTTTGTGTTGGAGCTTCACACCCACAAGGAGGAACAAAATGTTTTAACTTAATGTTGAGTTTAGTGTAGGGCTCCTTAGAATAAGTTGAGGGCTTCTAAACTCACATTAGACTCCTATAAAAGGAGAGGAGAGATTGTGACAATATTAGTGTGACATTGTGACATAATAGAGTTGGCATAAGTGTTGATTTTTCAATAAGAAAGGTTAAGCATGAAGTTCATTCCATTTTTAGCATTTAACCATAACCATTAATGTTGTAGAAACCAAGATCACAAGAAGAAGCACCATGCACAAGAACACAAGAAGTATCATGGGAAACCCTTCTCAACAAGGGAAGAAAACCCAGCCAAATCCTTTGTTATATTCTTCAAGAGAAATAACCTCACCACCAAGAAAACCTAGCACACAAGAGGGTGCTAAAACCCTAGAAGACTAGCATCCAAGAGAGGTGTGCACTTTTCCCAAGAAGGTGTACTTGTTGAAATTTCCAAACTCACATGAAAGATATCATTCCTCAATGGGGAATTTACCTTTTCTTATACTAGATTGAACCTGTCAACAGAAGTGTCTATTGGCACAACATGGCCGACCTCACTAGCTCATAATATAATTAGTATTAACTAGATTAATTATCTTTTACATTAATTACCAGTCACATTAAGGTGGGGCCGACATGTACCCTTTACATTACAATTATGGTTACAGGTAGGTCTGACTCTTGAACAATATAGCAAGGGATGTTATACACCCACTAGTGCTCATCCATTAGGGGCACATCCATAGGGATGTCCATATGACTGGATCACTGCGTTACACAGAAGAACCACTTCTTCACTAGTGCTTAGCCACTAGGATAACATTCGCTTGTGCTCATCCATAGGCACGTCCACTCAACAGATCTTCTTTCCCACTACATTACACAGGAGAGTCATCTGGAGTTTCTCGTCAACTCTTCTACTCAGAGGAGTCTAATACATCATCTTCATTTATGTTCTCATGAGGATGCACCCATCACTTTGGGATTTCACACGTTCACCTTGTGCTCAGCCATAGGCACGTCCAACTCTACATATCACCTTTCTCACTGTGTGACACAAGAGAATCATCTGGAGTTCTTCTCAACTCTCTGTATGGAAGAGGTCATCTCTATGTTCCATCTTTATCTCAGATAGGAACCACACACCCTTCTCAGGGGATTTCTCTCAGGTTTGTAAGTTGGACAATGTCTCACATAGCTGCAATGATCCATATATCACAGGTTTGTAAGCTGGAGAATGTCTCACATAGTTGCAATCATCAACACTCCCTATCAGCTAGGGAGGCATTCTTCATCATGCCAAGTCTCACACGGATGTACTTTGAATTTTATCTTGGTTGGAGTCATCAACACTCCCTCTCAAATAGGGAGGCATTCTTCACCAAGTTAGTTTGGTGAAGATGTCTGCAATCTGCTCATGTGTAGGAAGGTATTGCATGTGTACGATTTTCCTCTGCATCATATCTTTGATATAAGGATATTTCATCTCATCGTGTTTTGATCCATCAGGAAACACTAGGTTCTCAAGGAGCTTTACACACGGCTCTTGGTTATCATCATAGGATCCATCTCATGGTCAAGTAAATATGTCAGAAGCTTGTGAAGCCACATTGTTTTGCACACTCGATGTTATATACTTTGCCTCTGTGGTACACAAGGCCACAGAGTTTTGTTTCCTACTGCATCAGGAAACCATGGCAAACTTCACTATAGAACATCAATTGGATGTGCTCTTCCGTTCCATTGTAATTTCTTCTCAATATGAATCGGCATATCTTGCAAGTTTACGCTGGAGGCATATCTCAGGCCATATTCAAATGTGCTTCATATATATATCTCAATACATGTTTTGTTGTTGTCTAGTGAGTCTGTCTCGGTTGACTCATGAAATGACTAAGCACTTTCACTGCATGGCATGAATCAAGTTTGGTGTTAACCAAATACATCAGTGATCCAATCAGTTGTGGATCGATCTCATATAAATCATAAATATTCTTCTTTAAATCCATCATGGTGGATTTTTCATTCTGTCATACTGAACTTCTTTAATATTTTCATTGTATATTTTCCTTGACTCGGGAAAATCTCATCGGTCCTCTGTCATACTTCTTGTCCCAAGAAGTAGTGCATCATACTCAGATTCTTCATCTCGAATTCAGAAGTCAAGGATTACTTGTATCCAACATCAAGGCTGTCTGAATAAGTCATCAAAATCAGGCTCTTGTCACCAAGACTGTAATGATATAGGTTTGGATCGGCAACACTCTCGCTGAAATCCAAACTCATCAAGAATCTATCCATCTAATATAGTTTCCAACTCATGGATGGTAGTATGGATGGAAGTGTATCAAATTTACTGGATCAAGTGTCTCATCATAGACAACTCCCTATGTTTGTGAGAAACCTCTGGCTATAGATCTCGTTTTGTATTTCTTGACACTTCCATCAGTTGCATGCTTGATCTCATAGATCCACTTGGAAGTTACCACAGACTTCCCTTCTAGTCCCTGAATAATATCATATACAACATTCTTTAAGATATACTAGTATTCTTCTATTATGACATCTTGCCATACTTGTTCTCATGTTGCTTCTCTAAGACAAGGAGGCTCAATATCAATGAAGTGGCTCATGACTGAAGGATAGCTCAAAAATCTCTTTTGATTTCTTGGGATGTGCCTTGAGAGACTTGTATGTTTCTTTGCCTCTTGTAGAATGAGTCTAGGTAGGCCTTTTATGCCCTACTACAACATCTCTGAACATATCAACTGGAGCAACTAGATCAACTGGAATAATGCTTTCCTCCCTCTGAACTGTTGAAGGGGGAGAACATATTTTCTTACTGTCAATCTCCATCTGAGATTCTCTAGATCTTTGAAAGACTATCTCTTCTTCAAGGACAACGTCTCTTCTTGTCTCAATCTCTCTCTGACCAGGGATGTCGATCTGGAATGTCTTTGAACGTTCAATGTATCCTTTCTTTCTAAAGGATCTAGCTTGGACTTCTTCTCTTTGGGTACATGAAAATACATTGGGCACCCAAATAACCTGAAGTGTTCAATCTCAGGCTTCATTTCGATGAAGACTTCTTCGGGAGTTATGTTTTTCAAGGTCTGGTGAAAACTCTCATTCTGAACATATATTGTATCATGCATACTTATGCCCATAGAATAATAGAAGGTATTTGATCATGTATTATTGAATTGGTTTCCCCAATGATGGTTCTATTCTTCCTCTTTCTCAAATAGTTTCAACTCCCTCTGAGTCAAGTGGATCCCTCTGAATGATAAGCATCTTCCTTTGATATTAACTTGTCTGGAACAAGAAAACAAGAGGAACCAAAACAAGAATATCTCCTAAAGGAGAATAATAAGTGCATCTCTAGAATCAAAACAATTTAAGGATTTTTGTCATAGCTACAACACTTACTTGTAATGTTGCAAACTTTAGAAATATAGGTTAGAGGAATGACAATTACAACAATCAAACATGGAGTCTTTACTTTTAGTGTGTTGTTCCTCTGAATGCACTGAGATCCTTCTGGGTCCATGACTTCAGCAAAAGCTTCATTTGTCCTGCAATTACCCTCATGACAATGATACAAATAATATATATACAAGTGCATACCTGAGGGTGTTGATATGATTTTTCCAATGGCACATAGATGATCTCTATCCTATGACATCTTCATGAAGGAGGTAGTCACAATGTCACCTTTTTGTATCACCCACATTAAGTCTTCCTTTGAAGTCATGTCTTCCAAAAACTTGAAGTTGCTTGATCCATCAGGCGTAACTTCTATCGTAGTTTTGTTCATCATAATTTTAAATTCTTCACGATCCTTTGTCAACTGGGCTAGAAAACCTAATGGCTAGGCTAGGCTAGCACTTTTAGGTTTTTTTGGACTTATGACTGCCAACAAGAAGCCTTTGAAAGATGGGAGAACACTAGTGAGCTGAAGAGCTCCTTCAATGAGTTACAGAAACCCTAACACTGAAATTTCTGCAGAAATTAGCGAAACCCTAGAAACCCTAGGGCCAAAAAGTCAAAATGCTCGGAAATGCAATATGAATCTTGTTGGAGGTGTGTTGAAGGAGTCCGTACACTCCTATGTACTTTTTTATCCCCAACATCCAAGTGAAAAGTGTTGAAACTCCTCAAAGAGGTAGGTTGTATGAAATTTCTAGAAACCCTAGGAGGGTCGTACGGTTTTGTAGAAGAGAGAGAGGATGATTGAAATTTTCTTTTGCAATGGGTTCTTCAAGACCTATGCTCTGATACCATGTTGATTTTTCAATAACAAAGGTTAAGCCTGAAGCTCATTCCATTTTTAGCATTTAGCCATAACCATTAATGTTGCAGCAACCAAGATCACAAGAAGAAGCACCATGCACAAGAACACAAGAAGTATTCTGGGAAACCCTTCTCAACAAGGGAAGAAAACCCAACCAAATCCTTTGTTATATTCTTCAAGAGAAAGACCTTCACCACCAAGAAAACCTAGCACATAAGAGGGTGCTCAAACCCTATAAGACTAGCGCCCAAGAGAGGTGTGCACTTTTCCCAAGAAGGTGTACTTGCTGAAATTTCCAAACTCACATGAAAGATATGATTCCTCAATGGGGAATTTACCTTTACTTATACTAGACTG
>SNQJ01S0106083.1:0-29958 GCA_010110895.2 Picea sitchensis | reverse complement strand
TTCTTTGTTAAGCTTCTTCATTATGTTTGAAGTACTTAGTTTGAAATAAGATCTTGAGTAAGGTTGTGTCTGTGTGTCTGTATTTGAGAATACTTTCATTGTTATTTTCATGTGAAAGTTTGGTGTTGGCCCTTTCAATTACATAGTGTATAAAGAGTACCCTTAGGTAGATTTACTTTCTTGCAGTTCATTTTATGTAATTTATTTTTGCACTTTGTTTTGTGTGCTCAAACATTATTTGAGGAACACTAAAGAATCAAGACTTTTGTCGCATAGTCGAGTGTTAAGCGTCAATATTTTAGTGTTTGATAGTTTATTCCATTAAATCCATGTGTGTTTATTTCCAACATAGATTGTTAAATGGTAAATAGACACTTCGACAAGTTAATTTGGATGTTGGAAACATAGTGTTCGTGACAACATATGTTTGTTGTCATCTGTATCTAGATGGAGCCCCAATCATTCAAATAGATAACTTGAAGAAGAATAATCGGTTTCACAAAGATTTTTTAGTTATTTTACAATTAGGATAGAACAGTCTAGCTTTGGTCTTACACATATTGTGTTTGAACCTCACAAGCCTACGAACCCTGGAGAAAATTATTTCATATAATTTTCCCAAAACTTTTGGCGCCATTGTTGGGGAGGTGCTAAAGGGATTAGAGAATAGGTAGGTCGCTTTTAAATTACACAGCTTGGGGGAGGAGAAATAGTAAGACGAGAGATAAGAGCCTGCGGGACCACTATTATGAGTTTCCCCAAAACCTTGATTGTTACTTTATTGCAAGATTGTTTATTTTAATGAAAGTGTGTTTATCCTCCTTCAAGAGTTCTTTCCTTTTATGCAACAGTGTTTATTTTATGCAAGTGAGATTCTTTTCATGCATGTGCAATGTGTTTTTCAATTTTTCAATTAGGTTAATTTCATTCATTCTAAATTTCATTTTTTTTGTAATTATTCCTTTTGGGTGTTGTAAGAACCCCTATACATTAAAATATGTGAAGGATAGGGATTATAAACAAACAAAGCAGTATTCAAGGATGCTCGAGAGTTCGTTGAGAAAAGAAGGAAATGTTACTCCAAAAACTTTCTCAAATCCTAGCAGTAGCTGGGATATCTGCATCTTAGGAAGAGAAAATATTGACAACAGTCAAGAACATACTTGAACTCCAGGAAGTGATAGAGAACCAAAAGTTCCATGAGCCACATATAGAAGCTCCCCTTGATCACCCTCGCCAATTTAGAAAGGATATTGGACAACCATGGACTGCATGAGATGGAGAATAGACAGTAGATCCTAAGACCAAAGAATTTCCACCATTCTCATTGTTGGATCCTTTATGCATTCAAGAAGTCGATCAAGAAGATATATATGGAATTGCAGAGGAGGAAATACAGAGTGGTCCAAATGAAGAAGTGAACCAAGGATATCATTACTATATTGAACATTGGTTCTAGAATACCATCGGATTGAAGCAACAACACTCATTTCTTCAAAAACTCTTCGCATCATATCATTCGAGACAATTGGTTCCTCATGTTCATTTTTTTATTTAAGGTAGGATAGAGAATAGGTGAATAAATGTTGCATATAGTTTGGTGCGACATCATTTTTAATATGTTTTAAGCTGATAGATATTTTTCAATGTTTTCTAAATAAATGAGGCTATGATGATTTGTTGGAGTTTTGAAGGTATCCTCTTTTTGGTTGGATTAGGAGAACATCTTCATGACTTATTAAGGGAAGTAATTGTATTTATTTTGGTTATGTTGTTTCATTAAGGCTATCCTTTATTCTAATACTTTATTACCTAAAACAATTTTGGAACAACTGAATCTCTTTTTCTACTACTTCTTTAAAATTTGTTTTTCTTTTAAGATTGTTCTCTGACCTTCATTAGTTTTTCTCTACTATTTTTCTGAACTGTTTTCCTTGAAGAAATTTATAGTTTAGGAAATTATTAATAATGCAAAACTAAAAAGAAAGGAGTTCAATTATTAAACCCAATACCTCTTGACATAACCAATCATTTTCAGTTCTTTTAGATATTTATTTTCCCTTCTTTTTAACAAAATTTCAAATCATTTATTATAGCAGTAACTCATAGCCCTGTCTTTGATTATACTATGGGATTACATAAAGTTAAAATTCGATATTATGAGACCCATAGGAAACTAGTACAACTTGATCTTATCTCAAATGTGGTCAGTAGAGTATTTTTATTAAATAGTAGGAGGAGAGTGCATGATGTTTCTACCCATGGGAACACTACTATAATTCTATGTGAAGAATATGACCTTAGTGACTAGAGGTACTTTAGGTTATTCTATAATGGCCTCATCCACCACACATTAATTAAATTTAACCATGATATGTCTTTGGACTGATTTGAATACATAAGTATTTTTTTTATGCGAACAATATTTTATGGGAAATCTGTAGAATATCTTCCAACATTATACCATCCCATCCTGTAAAAAGGTTTTCAAAGTTGCTCCACCATTCACCCATGAAAAATAAACCTATGAAATTTTATCTTAAGGGTGAATTTTGGGACAACCTCTGATGGAAAATGGGTGTAAGAGGCTAACCCATCGAGATACTAAACAAGTCTATTGGAAGCAGGTACCATCATGTGGTATGAGTAGGAAAACCTATCAGGGTACTGAACATGCTCGGGAGAAATGGGGCATTCTGCCTAGGGGCGAATATTTCTTAGATGTCAAAATTACCCCATCGGAGTACTGAACAGACTTGTTGGAAATGGGTTCTAATTTTGATATGCCTAATCTATGTTTGTTTGTTTGAATGATATACTTGTGTAAATCAATAATAAGAAGCATGCATGGTTGAAATAAAGGTTAAATAAAATCCATCGATTTTCCATTTGAGAATAACCCAAAGTTGACCTTAAGACCCTATCATCCAATTCATACTATATCTGAGTTGTACTATCTTTAGAGTGAGACCATGGTCTTAGAATCTTAATACACTCAACTGTGAAATTTACCTTTATTACTTGAATGAATGTAAATGTTTTCAAAGTGAAAAGGTTGACTGGTTTCCTATGGGGTTTTCATTTGTTGAGACTGATAATACTATTTTATTTTCCTTCCTAAAGGAGAAGAAAAAAATCCCTACTATAATTTATACAGGGCTCTCTGAACATAAGTGTTGCTAATATTTCGATGTTTTTTTTTTAATCAAGGAAATAGAAATATTTGTTATAGAACATAAAAGATTATTATACATTTTTGTGGGTTATGCTTGAATTATCCTGGTCATTCATATAAGGGGAATATTCATAAGTGATATTTGAAAATTGTTCAAATCTAAATTGTTAAAATGTGACATTGGATGTACTTTATGTTATGATAAATTTATTATACGATCTTATGATTTTCTCTCTGTCTGATCAAGATCAACAATCATGGAATTTGTGCCCACAATTCATTAGCAGCTCTCAGATTTCCATTCTTAGCAACTCTCAGATTGGTATCAACAAAACTCGGAAGCAATTGTTTTCTTATAGCCACATGCCACTCAGTCTTAAGCAATTTGCATGAGGACATGAAAACTCTTGGGTTTGGGGGAGATATCTAGACCCCTTCTAGATAGTCAAAGTCTCTCTTCAGCATCTCCAGCATCTCCAACATATTTAGTTTATCTCAGTCAGTTTTTTTCAGGATTCAACAAATCAACATATTTTCTCTTTAGCTCTCGTCATATTTTGTAAAAATCTCATCAACTTCATTCTCTTCAATAGTTCTAATATTTTATCCACCTCATCTTCAACTTTCGGTGATCCACATCATGGTTCCACAGATCCCTGATGCAGGAGCATCGCTTCACTCCAGAAAAGCGCTAGCCAACCAACACATTCAACACCCATTCAATGGAGGAGAGAGGCATCAGCCCTCTCATTTTCAAATTTGAAAATGTAATAACTATTGTAAGGCCAACGAGCCACGCATATGCTTTTGTGCATGTAGTACATATGGTCACCTCTAATGGTTGATAGGATAAATATCTAGATTCGATTCGGACTAGACAACGATTGATTGTAATTCAATGTAAATTATTGAGAGTAGGTAGCTTGGAGGGAGAGCTCGAGGAGCCCCTCTTTGTAAAATATCTTGGTATCTAGAGTTCATGAGTTTTGTAAAGGAGAGAGGAGTTGAGACTTTGTTGCATTCCGAGCCTTTGTAACGTTTGTACAGGCATTCTAAGATTAATACAAACAAAATAGTTTTTCCTGCATATTGTATTATGTGTGTTTATGAACATCTTTTATGCTTTCATGTGTGAATGTTGTAGATGTATGTTAGATTTCTTCTGCAGGTGATAGAAAGATTTTCCTATATGTTTGTGGGTTTATTGGTTTCAGTCTAGTTATTTGTGGCTTCATGCAAGAGGTTGCAAGATAGAGTATCGAGGACTCTCAAGGCCAGTGCAAGAGTGCACATTTGAGTTCTGTGTAATTTAGGAAAAGACCTGCCAGGAGGGCACACCAAAGGAAGTCTTAAACTCAGGGAGAAACCTCAAGGTTGTTGAACACCTTGGAGGTAAGACTGTGCAGAGGAGGGCACAAAGAGAAGACAGAACTATTGAAGGTTTTGTAAAAGCTCTGCCAGGTGGGCATCAAGCCAGTGAAAAGAGTGCATCAGATGGACTTTGTTTCAAGTTTTGAGGGAATGAGTGTTTGTAGAGAATGAAATTACTGAGTTACTAAAGACTATGTAAACTCAGAAAAATGTGCTTGAGTGGGAAGTAGCCAGAAGGGCACTTTCATCTTTTTGAGGGATAGAAGAGACAAAGACCTTTAGAGATCCGAGCAGCTAAAGCGCAAGGAGTGTGCGCTAAGAGAGGACTTATTCCAAGTCCAAAAGATCATGAGGAATAGTTCCTTTGTGAATACGGTGTCAGCAGAAAGGATCAAAAGGTTTAAAACCCCTTGAGGTTTCAAAGTTGACAAAGCTCAGGAGAGATAGCATTTCGAAAACACATGTGAGATTAACGTTGCAGGGCTTACAAAAGATAAATCGAAGGTTGAACCTTCGAAGGGTCAATTTCTCCCAAGTTCGGCAGAAAGGAAGAAGCTATGGAGGAGCACAACCTCCATTGGATTGACACTGGGAGAAAAGATCTGGACTGTTAATTCCACGTCTAGATGCATAGAAGAATGTGCATAGGGAATAACATATATGAACCGTAAGATCTAAGCGCAAAGGACCGATAGCTATCGGATCCGAAAGAATGAACACGAGGTTTAACCTCATGTATGCAGAAGAGAACGGACTCGTCAAATTCCCTATTAGATCGGAACTGTCCATTGTAGAGGAAATGTGGAAGAGATCCACACAAGTCAGGAATCGGGGATTGGAAGAGAAGAGGATACTACACTCCATACCTACGATACGCAAAATCCCAAAATCATGAGGAGGACCATCGAGCTGTCCATTTTGGAGGATAGGTGGCAAATATTCAGAATCCTTTGGGGTTTCGGGACTAAGGCGTAGAATGGTGGCGAAGAGTGAGGATGCGAAATCGCGATTCAACCATGATCATTGATCAAGGAGCGTTGGGAGTCATTGATACCAGTGGAGGAAATATCGGAGGAATAGCCCCAGGTCATGCTGAGTGGTCACGTGGTCATTAGATAAGGAAGGAACCAGAACCCATTCAACCCTTTTTGGAATTTCGGGATCCGGGAGTTCGAAGGAAGGAGGAGTCGTGAGGCGTGAAGTACTGACTCGTGAAACCATGAAACGATTGTGGTTGTCAATCGAGGAGGATGCAGGGTTGTTGGATCTAGTCTGGAGAAGGATCAGATTCAGGGTTCTAAGTATTGGAGTGTTGGGTCTACATTGCACCCACACCCCCGAAATTGTGAAATGCGAAATAACATTTGGGGTGTAGGTCGTAGTCATAGCGTCGTGGTCACATGAAGGAAGGGAATCTCGTGCCTTGTATTTTTTTCACAGGCAGGGTTTCAACAGAGGGACTTGTGGATTCGTTTAATAGAGGTTCCACCAGGGACCAAAGAACCATTTCGGCTTAGGAAAGAGAGAAATCTAGAGACCGGGATGTCACAGAACCCCGCTAGGGGAGGGGTCTACACTATGTGGTATCAGAGCTCAGATTGTTTGATTTCTGCAGCAGAGAGTAGATGAAGAAAATACTCTGATACACACCATCATATGGTATCAGAGCAGAGTTTTTTTTGTATATTTTAGGAAAAAAGGATTGAAGGATAAATTGTGGTAACATCAATTGGTATCAGAAGCAGAAGTTCATCTGTGTACAACAGATGAAGGAAGACAGGGTGTTTATGCTTTGTAAATATTGTTGCAAGGTGTGCAACAAATGGTAGACAGACAGGTGGGTTGAGTCAAAAGAACCAGTCACGTTATTGAGGGAAGGATGGCTACTAAAGGCCAAAGGAGTGGTCAAGGAAAGGATCACCAGCAGAAAAGAAAGGCTAATATAGACAACTAGATCACTGAGGTGAGAGCATGAATGGAGAAGCTTTCATTTAAAATGAAACAGGATGAAAAAGTGCATTGGGTGTATGAGTGGCCCATGAAGAATAAGGTGAAGTGGCCCGTTCAGAAATTGTTGGCTAGAGGATAGAAAAAATTGTTAAGAGGATGGATGAGGTATATCAAAAGACTTAGAGGTGAAGAAGAAGTGGTTCACATCTGTGAGCCAAAAGTTGGGAGAAATATCAATGATGATGAGGAGAAGAGATCAATGGAGGGTCTCATAAACTGTCAAGAGGGGAGTGAAGAAAGTTTAGATTTCCAAGTGGGAAATGAGATGGGATCATTGGAAGATATCATAGACTTCTAGGAGGGTAGGGCAGAAATCCCAGATTGCCAGGTGGGCAAGGGAAGCGAGATGAGACTGTTTGATAGTCTCTTGAACTCAAAGGTGAGTTCATATCAACAAGGAGAGTTGATGGAGAAGGATCAAATATGCCTTTTGTTCATTGGAGGAATTGAGGTACTCCTGCCACATAACCCAGTTGAGGCCAAAGCATGTGTTGCAGATGCAACAACAGAAGAAGGATAGCCAACAATGATTTTCATAGAGGAAGAAGAAATGGAGAAGATGCTAATATATTCCCCAAAAGAAGAAGAGCACATAGTTAAGATGCTCACTCCATGGGATAAGGAGTTAGAGATGTTGGAGGATTGGTTGAACAATCCAGAACCAGTAGATGACTGCCATGAGAAGACAGTCATGAAAATTTTGGAAGAAGAGAATTCGACAGAATCGCTCGAAAATTTCATCCAGGGAGATGGACAGATGATGACTATAGCACCGAGGCATGCAACAAAAGATGAGTCAAAATTCTAGTCTGGGGATAAGTTGGGGGAAGATGGAGTTGAATCGGCGCAAGGAGAAATGATAGAAGCAACTCTGTCAAAAAAAGAAGCTGAGAAGCAGCTCAGTGAAGAGACTGCAGAGCTGGAATCTACAACAGAGTGGCGATATAAGGCCACAAGAGATGAAGAAAATCACAAGGGGGATTGAATTAATCTACCCATTTCCAAGGCGAAAGTGCAGCGGAGCAGGATGTAAAATAAGAGCCAACCAGTTGAGCAGTTGGACGAGGAAATTGTAGAAATAAAAAGGTTGATGTTGAGGTCAGCAAAAGAAACTTCCAGTGAGGAGAATCTAAGTAGAGGAAGACCTACAAAAGAAGCAGATCAACAACAACAACAACAACAAGGCAGTGGATCACATGGACAGCTCCAAATAACAGTTTGGGATCTAGGTGGATTTCAACAGAGCTTGGAAGCTCATGAGTAGGAGCTCATGAAATTTTCACAGCAGTGGAGTATGATGCAAGAGCATCGCTTCACCCTAGCAAAGCACCAGCCAGCTAGCACATTCAATGTGCATTCAATGGAGGAGAGAGGCACCAACCCTCTCATTTTCAAATTTGAAAATGTAATAACTATTGTAACACCGAAGAGCCACGCAGATGCCTTTGTGCATGTAGTATATAGGGTCACCTTTAATGGTTGACAAGTTGAATATCTAGATCCAATTCAGACTAGACAACCATTGATTGTAATTCAATGTAAATTAATGAGAGTAGGTATCTTGGAGGGAGAGCTCAAGGAGCCCCTCTTTGTAAAAGATATTGGCATCTAGAGTTCATGAGTTTTGTAAAGGAGAGAGGAAAAGGGAGGAGTTGAGACTCTGTTGCAGTCCGAGATTTTGTAACCTTTGTACAAGCATTATGAGATTAATACAAACATAGCAATTTTTCCTGCATATTGTATTCTGTGTGTTTATGAACATCTTTTATGCTTTCATGTGTGAATGTTGTATATATATGTTAGATTTTGTCTACAGGTGATAGATATATTTTCCTATATATTTGTGAGTGTGTTGGTTTCAGTCTGGTTCTTTGTGGCTTCATGCAAGAGGTTGCATGAAAAAGTATTAAGGACTCAAAAGGCCAGTGCAAGAGTGCACATCTGAGTTCTATAGAATTTAGGCAAAGACGTGCCAGGAGGGCGCACCAGAGGAAGTCTTAGACTCAGAGAGAAACCTCAAGGTTGTTGAAAACCTTGGAGGTAATACTGTGCAGAGGAGGGCACAAAGAGAAGACAAAACTACTGAAGGTTCTGTAAAAGCTTTGTTGGGTGGGCATAGAGCTAGTGCAAAGAGTGCACGAGAGGGACTCTATTTCAAGTTTTGAGGGAAGGAGTGTTTGTAGAGAATACACTTACAGAATTAATGAAGACTCTGTAAACTCAGCAAAATGTGCTTGATTGGGAAGTAGCCAGGAGGGCACTTTCATCTCTTCAAGGGATACAAGAGACAAAGACCTTTAGAGGTTTAAGCAGCTAAAGCACAAGGAGTGTGCGTTGAGAGAGGACTTATTCCAAGTCCCGAAGCTCGGGAGGAACAATTCCTTTTTTCACAGGGTGTCAGCAGAAAGGAGAAGAAGGTTTGAAACCCCTCAAGGTTTCAAAGTTGACAAAGCTCAAGAGAGACAGTGTTTCAAGAACACATGTGAGATTAACATTGCAGGGCTCGCAGAAGATAAATTGGAGTTTGAACCTTCGAAGGGTCAAAGTCTTCCAAGTCTGGGAGAAAAGACGAAGATCAAGAGGAGCACAATTGTCATTGGATCGAAACTATGAGAAAAGATTTGGACCATTAATTCCACGTCTAGATGCACAGAGGAATGTGCATAGGGAAGAAAAAATCTGAACCGTCGGATCTGAACGCAGAGGACTAATAGTTGTCAGATCCAAAAGAAGTTGCACGAGGTTTAACCTCATGTATGCAGAGGAGAAAAGACTTTTCAAAGTCCCAATTAGATTGGAACCATCCATCAGAGAGGACATGTGGCAGAGATCCACACAAGTCGGGAATCAGGGATAGGAAGAGCAGAGGAGAATGCATTCCATACCCACGATACGCGAAATCCTGAAATCATGAGGAGGACCATCGAGCCATCCATTTTAAAGGACAGGTGGAAAATATCCGGAAGTCATTGGGGTTTCGGGACTTAGGAACAGAAGGGTGGCGAAGAGTGAGGACTTGAAATCGATGAAATCGCGATTCAACCATGGTCGTTGATCAAGGAGCGTTGTGAGCCATTGATACGAGTCGAGGAAACATCAGAGGAATAGCCCTAGGTCACAGCGAGTGGTCGTGTGGTTATCAGATAAGGCAGGAGCCAGAACCTGTTAAGCCCTTTCAACATTTCAGTATCTAGGAGTTTGAAGGAAGGAGGAGTCATGAGGTGTGAAGTCCTGACTCGCGAAACCATTAAACGATCATGCTCGTTGATCGAGGAGGACGCATGGTCGTTTGATATGGAATAGAGAAGGATTAGGATTCGGGGTTCCAAGGATTGAAGTGTTGGGTCTACATTTCACCCACACCCTCGAAATCTCGAAATGCGAAATAACCTTTAGGGTGTAGGTCGTGGTCATAGCACCATGGTCACATGAAGGAAGGGAATCTCACACCTTGTGTTGTTTGCCCATGTGGGGTTTCAATAGAGGGACATGTGGATTAGTTTAATAGAGGTTCTAGCAGGGACCAAAGATCCATTTTGCCTCAGGAAAGAGACATATCCAGAGACCGGGAGGTCGCAGAATCCCACTAGGGGAGGGGGTCTGCACAAATCTCTCATCATGTTATGCATGGTTTCCACTTCAACTTGCATTAGAATTCAAATCAAAGGTAACTTGAGGTAAAATAAATATAAATCTCTTTAATTTACTAAGAATTTGGAAAACATGATACATAACCACTATTACCTACTCCACACTCCAGTATACATTATCACCACTTAGAAAGTACCATCAATAAAAATTATACTTTGATCATAAGATGAAGCAATGAAAAGGAAATCTATGGTATACAAATACAAACATAAATCAACATCTTTAGTATCTTCTCCTTGTTCATCATAAAGCATTCCTAGTTCATCTGAATGTTCTGAATAAGAGGATGAAGTCATTGTTTCCTACCCAAGCAAATAACCACATGTAAATCTTGGTCTTAGAATGAATATAAGAGTCTAAAGGTGTCCAAGTTCATATGACCACCTTCCTCATCATGTCACATTCTCCACACTCATGCCATTCACTATCACCCTGTGATATCCCATCCCTTGTTTGTCCTCCATTTTCATGATAATTTTGTTTCTTTGTTTTAGATCAATTTGTGATAGTATAATCAGTTTCCATAGTGTCACTCCACAAGAACCAACACCTACACAAAGAAATAGTGTCACATAAATTCATAAGGAGACCATCATGAGTTCACCTTGTTTGCATGAGGACATGCAAATTCTTGGGTTTGGGGGTGTGTTGAGCTCCACTTTTCCCATGTTTTCCACTATACAAAATCATTTATTATTACACCTTTTCCCACATTTTGTTATTAATACACACCATAAACCCTAATTAAACACCATCATTCGTCATTATATCCATTGTGGTTAATACATCGTCTTTCAATCTTTTTAGTGATTAAAAGATAATTATAGCATGTTTTACTAATGATGGTTGATAAAGTGTGATTTTCATGATCAAAATTCCCATACCATTACTGCAGTTCAACATTCCTACACGAGTATAGCTATTCCTATATCTAATATTGTAGCTTGGCATATTGGCACGCTTCTAGAAGGAAATCAGGAAGATGGGTTTTCTTCGTAATGACTTCAACATGTCGACACATGTGTCAGAATTCTCCCATATTTCACATGTGGAACTCTAGCACAAAATTAATGTTATAGCTACATTTAGCATAAAATTTCAAACTACCAACTTCCGCCTCTGTTTTCATGTAGAGGATATCAAATCTAAAAATTCTAGAATATGGGTTTTATCCAGAAGGTGGAAAATTAAGTAAATTGCTAGCCATTTTTCAAAATTCGAAATGGATTAAGAGTTATGTTTGGATTTTTAACACGAATCTACCTAGATTGGTGAAAACCCCAGAATTTGGAATTTGTTTCAAAAAATTGTGAAATTTGAAATCTGAGTTTGGGATTTGATTTTATCTATTCTCAACGGAACTTATGTGCAAATATATTCTTATAGAGAACGGGAAAGGGGGAATAATATGATATGAAGGAATCAAACATTATTTTGTAATCTGAAGCATTGATCTTTTATTTAATAAGGAATTGATCATTGTTGAAGTTTTGGGCGTCCTTCAGATATTACTTAGTTTCTCAGACATTACCCAGGTTGGGAAGGTCCCCACAAGATGGGTAATGTCCTATTGTTCCCATTTTCTTAATTAGATTCAAGTGTTTTCAATTTGATTGAATTTTGATTCATTGATTCCTTATTATGTTTATTTTAATTCTAAGGTGTGCTTATGCTATTTAAAACTCAGATCACAACCTCAACTAAGAAATTATCATAATGTGTTTCTTATGAATTTAATTCCGTTTTCATTTCTATGATTACTCTTGTGTTTTCATTATCCAACCATACTCTGTTATGTGTTAAACAATTTCCCTCACATCACCATCCATTTTCCCATTTAATTCACCCATTCAATCACCTCTTTCATGATGTCCATGCATCCTCATACTCTGCACCTTGAATCATTTTCCATCAACATTGCATTCACATTCTATCACATAGATAATAACCCTCTTTCTTTTCATCAGATCACTCCTTGTTTGATGAGTGGACATTCAAGATTATACTTACATTTATTGTCCACTCAAATAACTCATTCTTCCACTTCACTTAACGCATTAGCTTTTGTATAATTGATTGTGTTTAATGGATATAGATGTCCAATCAAATTGCAGAAGTTAATGTTTCTACTTTCCCTTTAATATTTGTTAAGATTTTCATTTCACATTGAATATATTATTGCAAAGAGAATTCATCTCAACATTCCCATTATTCTTTAATTTTGTATATGGTTGATACTTTCAAGAGACTTTTTATTTTCATTCTTTTTAATTACAGAGTTAACACTTCCTCACTATTCCTATTCGTTACATAAGTATCCACTTCTTTCATATATATATATGCAATTCAGCCCATTCCTCTTGCATACTTCATTCTTTGTTAAGCTTCTTCATTATGTTTGATGTACTTAGTTCGAGATAAGATCTTGAGTAAGGTTTTGTGTGTTTGTCCGTATTTGAGAATCCTTTCATTGTTATTTTCATGTGAAATTTTGGTGTTGGCTCTTGCAATTGCATAGTGTAGAAAGAGTACTCTTAGGTAGATTTAATTTCCTGCAGTTCATTTTCTGTAATTTATTTTATGCAGTTTGTTTTGTGTGCTCAAACATTATTTGAGGAACACTGAAGACTCAATAATTTTGTCACGTAATCCAATTTTAAGTCTGAATCTTTTATTGTTTAATAGTTGATTCCATTAGATGTATGTGTGTTTATTTCCAACATAGATTGTTAATTTTTTAAAAGACACTTCGACGAGTTTATTTGGATGTTGGAAAGGTAGTGTTCATGACAACATATGATTGTTGTCATCTATAGCTAGACTGAGCCCCAATCATTCCAATAGAGAACTTGAAGAAGAATAATCGGTTTCACAAAGAGTTTTCAGTTATTTTACAATTAGGATAGAATAGTCTATCTTTGGTCCTACACATATTGTGTTTGCACCTCACAATCCTATGAACCCTGGTTTGACATTAAATGTAACCAAAATTATTGCATATAATTTTCCCAACATTTATGAGTTATATTATTTACATGATTATCCCCATGCATTGTTATGTCGCAATGGGCACAACGGGGGGATCCCGTGAGCAATCAAATTTGGGTGTTTTTGTTTGTTTGTTTTTTTTTAGGTAATTTCAGCACACTATTTTTTGGCCCATGGTTTTCTAATTCTCGTTAAGTAATTACGGTTGTAATATCATCCAGGTAAATGGATTAGGGATTTTGGATGATGCAAGATCCTGTATATTTTATTGTAATGGTGAAATTAATACACTGAGAGATATTATTGTGACTGAGAGAGAAGACAAATATTTTACCCTAAAACTCCAAACCTACAAAACCAACAACTTGTTTAGAGTCACACCTCTAATTCTTTATTCATCATATATATTCAGTGTTCAAATTACAATATATATACGATCATATGGAATCCAAAACCCATAATACATTGACCCGTATTAGTCATTAAACTCGATTCCTTAACAAGAATTAGATAACCATCGACAAAAAAATGTGTCAAAAAGACACTAAAAATGGATGCAAAAACCAGCAAATTTGTTTTCAAGGCTCATGATGCCCTGTGAGCCCCCCCGTTCACCTAGTGCAAAACATATACTAGGTTTGGTTGTGAAAATAATATAATACATACCCAAAAAAGGAGAGTTCCAAACCAAAGATAAACATGGTCAAAGGGGTAAACAAGGGCATGGATTCTTAAACATAGTTAGGGGGTAAACAAGGACTTGAAGTGGACATCTGTCTAGACACCTAAATATGGTCAGGTGGATAAAATATCAATATAAAATGTATAGTAAAAATAAAGAACCATGTATTATTCTTCAATCATCCACCTTTAACCTCTCATGGTTAACACTCACCTCCAACGTTTTCTATGGGGACTAACACTAGGTAATTCATGCACCAAGAATGTGTGTAAAGGTTTATCCAAGGTCAAATTAAAATAATACTGAGACTTATTCCAAAAATGATTCTTTCTCATCTCAATCACTATGAATAATTCTTACTAACCATAATGATTCTATGGATATCATGTTGAGCACATCCTTAAAAAATCACATAAGTTTCTTGTATGGTATCATTGGATTATTTAAGGGACATGGGTGTGATGATGAAACCATAAAACATAACCTAAATAAGAACCCAATCTCAATATTACATCATCAATCACTCTAGAGGTCATGGTTAGGGTTATTTTTTTATCTAAGTGGGATATGGAATCCATGAGTAGGTGTTGTGCACTAGAAACAATCTTTGAAGTCTAAACATTGTCAAGGGGGGAGAAAGGAGCTTAATCCCTATTGGTGCACAGTGGGAAGACCTAGGGTTAATCATTAAGAAACCAACAAAACCATTACACACCATCCCTTTTGGTATCACCTGCAAGCAAGTGAAGTCTCACCCAAGGCATCTAGAGGGGTTGCAGGAACCAAGGTTCTGCAATGATGACGGGAAGTGAGGCGTTCAACATAACCATACTATGCATTATCCATTCATATACTATGTGTGTATTTTATGTTACTTAACCTTTAATTATCATTCAATATAACCTATGTGCAACATTACCCCACTTAGCATTCATTCATTCATCATTTACTTAATTGCATAGAATCGTAACAACATACATTAGTGGCATATTTAGAATACTAAGCATTTATCGTCATTCATTTTAGTAACAATAAACATAACACACAAAAGAAACACATCACAACACAAGGTTTTAGCATGGTTCACCCCAAACTGGGCTACATCCACAAAGATTGGATTTTTATTTTATTCGTTCAAATCTCCTTATAATTGGGCATTGTGCTTACGATAAGATCTATCATATAAAATTACCCAAACCTACCTCATTTGTTTTGTTGTAGTGTGATCCTAAATCCCATAAACCTTAGTCATAACTCAAAACACTCTCACTGCAAAAATCATCACTCAAACACTCTCTCCAATGACTCAACTCAACTTACTTCACAAACTTCCCCAAAAAACTCTTCTTTTACCTGAAAACCCATTATAATTTATAGATTTACAAATAGGGATGATCCTATTACAACATGGTTACAAAGTGGGTGTAATGTTCCTAAAATCCTAACTAATTTCTTCCTTCTTCGCAGTAACTCCCAAACATACTAAAACTAATTTGTGTGCATGCTTCTCCTTGGCAAAATAATTGTGCAATATGTTCTTGTATGATTCCAAATAATTATCCAAAATAGTTGGCTCCAACAGGCCCCCAACACTAACATGTGACTCATCCCGAGCCATTCCAATTGTGCTTCAAGTTTGCCAAAAACTTTTGTAGTGTATCACTAGTCGCTACAACCTTTTCCCTGACTTGTTCTTCTATTGTACATTCTCCTCAACCATTTTTATAGTTAAATAAGTATTCAATTTCTTAGTGGTTTCCTGTTCTACCCGCTTCACCTTCCCTTGAGTGGATTCCAACTTTGATGTAATCTTATAGGATTCTTCTTCCAATACCTCAATCGTTTGCGCTTGAACCAACCGCTCTACCCTTAGTTGATTGATTTATGAATATGTCTTCTTGTTCTCGTACATAACTGTTACCACCTATGATGGAGGTAATGAACTCATTACTTCTTTAAATTTTTGTGCCTTATCCTACATAGAATGTATCCTTTTTCCTATCTCCTACAGCTCCACATCTTCCTTCAGTTGCATCCACACGTCAGTACTTCTTGCATACAACTTAGTGCATTCTATTTCCATATTCTTGATGTTCTCTAGGGTGGTAGTGGTTGTCTTTTCGTGTTGCTCCCTTTCATCTAGGGTAGTTCTCGGTACTTTTCGTGCCTCTAAATTGGTGATATTTATTTAGAATCCCTGAATGGATTTTCTCAGTTTTGTTACTTTGTCTTCCTCCCTTAGAACTTCTGGAATAATGTGATAGATACCCTCAACACTTGTTTGACTCTCTCTACCTTTTCTATTTTCTCATCCCTCTCCTTCCTAATATCATCTTATTCTACTTGCATCATATCATTATCTGCAATAGTCTTGGTTAGATCCAATGAGGTTGATATTGTGCGCACTTGAAGAACCTATGTCACGCGTGATTGTAACTAATTCAAAATTTCTATAGGGAACTGAGAAACTAATAAGTCAATATGACTGAGTGTCTTCTCTTTCTCCTTCAATTCTATTGTGGAGAAATCTAAGGATCCCATTTATATATTTATTACACATATTTCTATGGATACAATAGATCTCATTTGTTTCACCTCAGTTGTCCGTGATGTATTTTTTTCTTTCACTTGTTGATCGATTTGTACTATTCAAAGTTGTGTAGTCTCTAAAAAATGTCGCAATGTAGTAATCCATGCTTGCATATTTGCATGCCTTTCATCCTGTTGTTTTGTCGCATGATTAAATTCCTCATATGTTGTTTCTTTAAACTGGCCTACAATAATATCCAAATAATATTCTATGAGGGATTAAATGGATGGTTCCCTGACATATTTTATTTTCTTGCGTTGTGTGGTTGGTTTCCCTGTGTCTACATATTCACACTTCTCTCCCATGTGAGGGTATGTATTTTGTTGTTTTATACATAAGCCATTTCATTTTTCCTATTCTTCTTCTTTTTCTTCACTTGATATTTCTTAAGGCTCTAGTCATTGTGTCTCTTCTTGCTCTATCTCTATCTTTGTTCAAGATATCTTCCAATCATTGTCCCAATCTTCCATAATGTGGCTCATTTATTCCTAAGATAACCTATACCACGTGGGAAGTCATTCTTGATTTGAGTCCTTCTTGGCTTGCACATAGATGTGATGGAACCCTTCCTTAAAGCACGCAAATTTCTTGTAGGATTTGACCACTTGTGGTGGTATGCATGACATACTCTAAATACTTGTTAAAATCATTTCCTTGTATATATAAAAAGTGACATTGTTGTCTAACTGTCGCACCTTGTCTGTAGTATTCCATAGGTTGTTATATCTCGTGGATAGATGTGGCTTATTGTTCACTCCCAAAAATTGCATATCATTTTTCTCCCTCCATGTCGATAGTGCAATTAGAATTAAGAGCCATGCATAATGAAATGCATTCCCTTTGTCTTGTGCCTCTTCAAAATCTACAAAGAACTAGTTGAGAAAGAATTTTTCCCAAATCATATGTACGCCCTTGATGCACTTCTCGGTTGTCGTGGTGTCTGGCATTGGTAACTGGTCCCCCCCTACATTTCCTTAACAATTTACAAGCTAGTTCTTATTTCCTGAACTCTTTGTCGGGTTGTGTATTCTTGTGACGTATAAACTGCACTTTCCTCAAAATGCATGAAATGTTTCTTTGATGCTCTTTGATAGAGCCTTATCATTCTTTTGTCTGCAAATATAAGTGAAGGATCCTCCCCTTGCGAAGATAATCCAATAATTCACACTATTAAGTATGTATCAATTGATATTGGTCTCTCAATCCATAGGTACCCTCTATATAGGCAAATCAATAGCATCTTGGCGTAGTAATTAATCATTGTGATCCTCTCAAAGTGTGGTATATCAAGCAAGTTTAAAATGATCACTTTTTGTATCTTTGTTTATGATATCTCTGGTTCCATCACAACCATCCTTTTCTTTGCATTGATGTACCTCTTCAGATACTTGCTTAATGCCAACTCAAGAAATTTCTTCTCGTTTGTAATGTCATGGTATTCATATTTTAATCTCGATATCAAAGCTAACATGTCTTCTTATATGATCACTCCTTGTGGGATTTCCAACTCCACAAGCTTGTACTTAGCATCTTTTGAGAATTTTACTGGCTTCGATGTGTCTTTCCTAGGAAGTATGTAATATCTTGGAAAATGGTTCGATCTCAACTCAGACATTGATGCTCCTGGTGGCCCTACCTATACTGGTACTTGTCGTGGCTTCTTGCATGGTTTATTCGTTGTTGAAGTAGATTTTTTTGTTTCCTCAAGTGGTTCCATTGCTCTGAAACTCCTCTCTGTAACTAACGTCTTCGACTTGATTCTTGTTTCTCTTTTCTCCACACTTTATGTTTTCGATTCTCTTTCTAGAAATACAAATAAAAATACTTTTACTCATTCGACCCTTCATCTACTTTTATATATTTTCCAACTATTTATAAACTCATTCATTTTTGAATTTACCATCTAACCCACTTGCATGAGCATTTTTGTCTTTACGTAGTTCTTCATTAACTATGTATCTTCAGTAAAGTATGGCTACGCAACACCTCTACTTCATCATCATTGTATCTCTGTATTGCATTTCCCATCATGGATTTCTTAAATTATTTTCCCTCTCTCTTCATCTTCTTATGTTGGATTTCAATCTTCCTTCTTTCACACACATCATTCTTGTTTACTTTGTCGACGTGACACTTGTTGTCTTAACTATGTGAACAACTATTCTATGCTTCCTTCCAACCTTCTGTCTCTTACAACATGTACCTTTTATTACTTTTTCTTCTTTTGTTTAATTTTTATTTATTGTTATATCTACTGTATAATACACTATGGTACACATTTTGTGCAGTTCGGACTAGTGCACAGAAGAACGACTACCCCAAAAATGGAACCTTGGTGCATAGTGGGTAGACCCGAGGTTAATCATTAAGAAATCAACAAAACCCTTAGACACCAGACCTTTTGGCATCACCTGTAAGAAAGTGAAGCATCACCAAAGTCATCTAGAGGGGTTGCAGGAACCAAGGTTCTGTAGTGATGAGGGGAAGTGAGGCATTCAACATAACCATACTATGCATTATCCATTCATCTATTATGTGCAAAATTTATGTTACTTAACCTTTACTTATCATTGAATATACCATGTGCGTGACACAAACCCACTTAAAATTAATTCATTCTTAATTTACTTAAGTTTTTGTAATCGTAACAACACACATCAATGACATATTCATAATACTAATAATTTATTATCATTGCATAGTAACGATAAACAGCATAAAGATAACACACAAAAGAAACACAAAACAACACAAGGTTTTAACGTGGTTCACTGAAAATTGAGCTATGTTTTGATTCTTGTTTTGTTCATTGAAATATCCTTATAGTTGCTCACTACACTTACAATAATATGTATCATATAAAATTACCCAAGACTGCCTCAACCATTCTTCTATAGTGAGAGACTTACTCCCCAAAACCTCATTCATAACTCAAAACACTCTAACTCCAAAACTCATCACTCAAAAATCTCTCTCCAAGGACTCAACCCAACTTACTTCACAAAATTCCCCAAAAAAATCTTCTTCTACCAAAAAACCCATTACAATTTATAGATTTACAAATACAGCTAAGCTTGTTAAAACATGGTTACAAAGTGGACATAATGTTCCAAAAATCCTAACTACTTTCCTCCGTCTGCGTATTGACTCCCCAAAATTCTCCATATTCTTTTCACATGCGCTTTTCCTTAGCCCAAATGTCACACGATTCGTTCTTATGGGATTTCCAAGACTTCTCCAAAATAGCCTGCTCCAAAAATCCCTAAATGAAGGTCATATAGAGATGTATTTATATTGTTAGAGGAGGAAACAAATAGGTACTTAGGCCTTAAATATAGATTCTTGGCTTCAATCACTATTAAAGACACCTAAAAACCACAATGCAACCCGCTATATTATGGTTTTGGCATCAAGGTTGGGTATGGATTCCATTAAGAGCTATTTCACACCAAATATTAGTTGTAAGGATTTAAGCATGGTCAATGAAGGAAAATAAGTTCCTTATTATGTTTTTGAATATTCTGAAGTTTAATATCCTTTAAGGAGTCATAGTACCAACACTTGAGTCCTTTATAGGGGTTCTTGACAATTCTTTGAGTGGGATGTAGGTGTTGTGAGTAGGTTTTTTTCAATAGAAAAGGGTATATATTATGCCACATGGTTAAGGATACAAAAAAATGACTTAATCCATAATTAAACCTTGTCAAGATGAAGAACCATGAAAAAATCATAGACACATTGACATCAACCCTCACTAGGGGGTGTTCTCCCTAAGATTTAACTATGGGTACCATTGATATGTAAGGTGCATAGTTGATGGTTCTTGATGCCTTGAACATGGTCATGGTAGCGAAACAACATATCAAGAGCTTATCATTAGTTGGGGCAGTGACAAAACCTCCCCAAGCCCTAAACATGGCTTGTCTGACTCAACTGCATTGAACATGTTCTCACACTACCACAGAAGAGAATGAATGGTTTGTGAGGCCTTGACCATCGTCAAATACTAAAACGGGTGTGTTAGGATCTTAATGAATCTTCTCGATATAAATATCCTTAAAAAAGTGTATAGGCATAAACAAGGGTGATGGGGACATAATGGCCTTAAGACATAATATCGAACGTTCTTGATCTAAAGCACCATAAAAAACACCTAGAAAATATGTCACGATCCCTCTCTATGGAACTTTTAACATCTAAGTTGAATATGGGTGTTAAGTTTTTTTTCATAGTAAAGGGATGTAAAAAGCATCCCGTAGACCTAAAACTTTCTCAATATCAAGAAGCATGGACAAGTCCTCAAAGCTCTGCATATAATCTCTCTTAGTTAAAAAAATCCTAAGGGTGCTATAGAAACAAACACTTGGTTAGTTTTGCACTAGGAATGTGTCTAGATTTATATCTAAGGTCATCGAAGAAGAAGAATAAGCCTTGTGCCCCAAATAATGATTTTTAGGCTCAATCACCATGAACAATGGCCACCAACCACAAATCGTCTATGCCTATATTGCTAAGAACATTCTTGAATGACCACATGAGACCCTTGTATGATATATCTAACCTATTTGAGGGACATTAGTTCCATTATTAAAGTACAAAACATGTAGTGAATGTGACATTTTCTTGAGTCCATGACACAAGTCATTCCTTATGGCATGGTTAGATTTCTTGAGCATCCAGGTGAGATACATAATCCATGAGTATTTTTTTACACTAGAAATGGTCTTTGATGTCTAAACATGGTATGATTAAGCCTTAAATGAAGGTCTTCTAGATCTATTGTGCTATGGTTAGTAATGGGAAACACTTAGTCCTTAGGTTCTATATGCCTTAATCCATAATAAAAAATTATCAATCTGAAGAACCATGAACAAATCATAGACAAAGTGACATAAACCATCACTAGGGGGCTTTTTCCCTAGGAGTTTAATACAAATTCCATTAATATGTTTCATGCATAGTGGATAATTCTTGAGGGATTGACCATAGTCATGGTAGAGAATGAACATACTTTGTACATTATCATTGATATGGGGAGGGACACAACATCCTCAAGCCCTAAACATGGATTCTTTGGTTAAAGTGTAATGAACATGTCCTCAAACTACCATATAAGAGCATGGTTGGTTTACATAGTCTTAATCATCATCAAAGATTGAAACCAGTCTCTTAGGATCTTGTTGAATCTTCTCAATATCAATAGTATTGAACAAGTACTCGAATAGGTATTGAGGAATAAACACGTTCATGGGGGACACAATGTCCCTCATATCTATTAACCCTTCATTACCTCAAGAATAATGAATAACACCTAGAAACCATGAAACAATACCTCTATAGGGAGTCCTTGACATGTGAGTTGAATATATTCATCGCTATCATGTCTTGCACATCATGTATGACTGTTGGGTATGTTACCATATTCAATGGATGGAAATATGAGACTATAGCCATAACCCTTGCTTCACAAGCTCAAGAACCATGAACAATTCCTTGAACATCACGTGTGTTATAGGTGCCAACAATAGGCTATTTTTGCACTATGAATGTTCTTAGAGATCTATCTAAGGTTACAATAGGAAAATAATGGGCCTTGTGACCCAAATGACACTTTTTTGGATTAATGACCATGAATAATGCCTACTAAACACAAAGTGTATATAACTATAGTGCTAAGCACATCCTCGAATCACCACACGAGACCCTTGTATGATATCTATGTACTACTTGAGTGATATAGGTTCCATTATTAAACCACAACACATTCCTTGAATTAGAATTTATCTTAGGCCCACACCATGAATCATTCCTTAGGCCATGGTCAAGGTTATTTAACATCCAAGTGGGATACAAAATCCATGACTAGGTTTTTCGCATTGAAATGGTACTCAATCTATAAACATGGTTAGGAGACAAATAAGGGGATTAAGAACTAAATAAATATTTTCTAGACCTATAGCAATATTTTTAGAGGAAACAAATTAGACCTTATTCCCTAAACACCACTTCTCGGGCCCAGTTTTCATTAACAATACCTCTAAAACCACAACTCAAACCCTCCCTAGGGGATTCTTGCAATCAAGTTTGTATATGGATTTCATTAAGAGATTTTACATGTCGAGGGTGAGTCACATGGCATTGAAAATCATCAAAGATGGAACAAAAATTTCCTTGGGATATGTTGAATATTCCCAAGATCAAGATCCTTAAACAAGTCCTCATGCAAACACCTAAGTCATGTTAGTGGGATATGGGATATGCTTGTAATTAATTAGTTTTTGGTAGTAGTGATAGATCTAGTGTCCTAATCAATGGTCAAAAGGAAAACATTGTCCTTACACAAGAAAAATAACCTTCTAGACCTGAAGTGATGTGGACATGGACACCAACCACAACACATGGCCTCTTTATGGGGTCTTCGACCATTGTGTGGTATTTTGGGAACCATCAAGTAGTTTTGCACAAAGGGGATGGAGCTAATATGACTATCCCTAGGATAGAAAAATAAGCTCTAATGTTAAACCTTTTTCTTATGAAACATAGGTCCTAAAATAGGCCCTTATTCAAAAAATTACGTAAATATTGCAAGGTTATAAATATATGTGATAGGAATGTGTGTACATTCCTATGAATTCAAAAAATATCGGCACGACTACCTATTTTCATCTATGTGTTAGATGATTTGGTTGCTTTGGTTTTAGCTTCAGAATGACAAACCTAGTGGCTCAGGTTGCATAAACAAAAAAAATTACATTTTCCCAACTCCGTGTCGTAATCTCTATTCTCAACCATGATTTTAATTATGATCCACATAATAATTATTGATGAAAGTACACACTTATTTATATTTTTGTCAGATTAATTTTATATATATATATATATATATATATATATATATAATTTTTTTTTTCAAGAGAAAACTATTGCTTTCTATTTCTATAGATTTTTATTTGTACATATATAACAATTTCTAAAATGCATTAGTGTTTTATAAATTCGGTGTAATTTATTTACTACATAGCCCATCGAGAAAATAAATTATATGGTGCACAATAAAAATGAATACCTACACATTAAAAAATGGTCGATTATGTAAAAAATGGTCGATTATGTTAAGACCATCAAATATGATCTTAACGTTTTCCCTAGTTATTTCATCACTGAATTTATTATTTTTTTGAAAATATATAATTAACATAAAAAAAATATGGAATAATAATGTGACACAAGAAATGACTATTATTCACAACTGTACAAATTTGTGTTAGGAAATTTAATCATTTTGATACTAAATCAACTTCTTAATATGATCATATGCATTGTGTTTTAGAGAAAAAATAACATACCACTATTGGAAGAATATGTTTTTTCCCAAGTTACACAAATTTTCCGTAAACAAAAGTTATATATTCTAAATTCTTATTCAATTTCCTATGTTTCATATTTTTACACCATATTATAATAAGTTGTATATGTACCTCTAATGATTCGTCCAAGTCAATAGATTGTTGTTCTTCCATATTTCCATTGCAACTAACATGTCCTATGAGGGAGGAATTTCCTTGCGCCAACCCGTAATGTAATATAAGTGTCTAGAAACCAATAAACCAACATACTACCACATTATATTTGTAGTATGAAAGGAGGTTAGAAGTTGTATCCTCCATTATATTTGGTACTAAAACATCATCTTATTTCTCCATGATGTGCACATTGGGCAGGTGAGTCAACATTGCTACAAAGGGTTTTCTTATCACTGCATCCTTGAAGGAAACATGCTTTGAAGTTGAATACAACATAGGGCCCACTTCTTTTCCATTTAATTTTGGTACCAAAATGATAGTTAAATATTTTCATATGTTGTATTTAAAGAGTAGATCTATTTTTTTTCCCTCAAAATCAAGTCATTGTTCATCCATAGGAATTGCTTTTAAAAAATCTAATTATAGCTTTATAACTACCACATAATTGGAAAAATTCATGCATCAAATAAAGAATTTATTCCTAGAGAGATATCCATAATCTAAAATTTGTCCTCTATAATAAGAGTTTCCAAAAACACTTTTTAAGCATACCTATGTTCAAATTTTTAACATCATGACATTCAAATACTAAATCATAATATTCACTAAAAAGGACTTGACAACAACAACAATAACAATATCAGAGTGGGTGTCCCTCTCATATAAAGATATCCTAATATAATGAACCATTGTGTCTACATTATCACCATAAACACTTTTTAAACACACCTATGTTCAAATATTTAACATCATGACATTCAAATACTAAATCATAATATTCACTAAAAAAGACTTGACAAAAACAATAACAGCCTAAGAGTGAAAGTGGGTGTCCCTCTCATATGAGGATATCCTAATATAATAAACCATTGTGACTACATTATCACCATACCTAATGTGAAATTTCTTGATGGAATCATAACATGATGTATGAACTTATCCATGAAAGATATTAAGACAAGAGTCTTAGGGAAACATTTGAGAATGGTATCCATGGTGAGAGTGAAGATGTATAGGCTGCTTTTCGTGTCATCCATATTTCACATTTCTTTACACAATATTCCAATTATCATTGGATTAATCAAATTCAAGGCCAAAGTATTCGTAAGAAGGAACCACAACATCTTTTCCACTATTAAATGGGATAGTTATATATTTCTATCCCAAGTATATATTAATATCATCTTTTCTTTATTTTCCTTAAATTTTATTTCATAATAAATTTTTGATTATAACTTCAGGGTGGAAGGAGTGGGTGGAGTTATTTATTTCTTACAAGAAAATAAGAAACTCTCTTACTCCTAGAACACACAATCAAGCCAAATTCTATACACTTTTCTAGGAACTTAAATTGGCCAAGGCTCAGGGCATTCAATCCATAACTATAGGGCATTCAATCCATAACTATATTTAAATACTCCAAATCAACCATAATGATAACACATCCCACTAATGGCTACCTAAAAGCAATATATTAACGCATCCATTTGTTGACTCAGGATTTTTAAGTATCAATCCTCTTCATGTCCTAAGACACAATAAAATAAATATCGACTCGGAAGCAAACCTGGCTATTAACAAAAATTTTGGAACTCTAATTTTCAATAGAAAGGTCTCACACCACCACATCCGATGAACTTGGTTTTATTTCATTTGTTTTTAAATCCCAATTGGTTGAGTTCCTGAATCCACCACCCCATCTCGAATTAAAGTCTTGTCGAGCAACCTTCTCCTCGATATCACACCCTACCATCACCTCTATCCCGTCATCCTCCACTTCTCCTTGTGCATGCCTCTTATTCATATTCCCTCCTTTCATTCCCCTTTTCCCCATGCAAAATTTAAGCATGTTCCCTCCACTCTCTCTTGTACCTCGAAGATCATGTCTTCCTTCAGCGCCTTTGGAAATTTATCACTCTCATACCATGCGAACTTACCTTACACGTATGTCATTATTGGCTATGGTGGATATTGGCGAAAATCCATATGTGGTGGATTTTTCTCGCTAGCTCGTGTGCTCGTCCTCATCCCATCATGGATAAAAATTGAAAGCCTCGTCAACATTTATGGTATGATGATTTTAAACAGGTGCACTGCTTTTCTCCTCTTGTCCTTTGCACATACAAAATCTCCACTCTTCGACTATGATCTATGATTCCATCCGACTCCAATTTGCTGAAGTTTGATGCAACCAAGCATCAAAAAAACATCTCCAGAAATGGAAAGGGGTAATCAATGTGGCTCAAGGAAAATCAGGGAGGTTTTGGTGGAGGACCATAATGACCTGGTCACCATGGTTTAATCACCACAAATTTAGGTCAAAGGAATCTCATATCATGTCCTATCCATTTTATAAATCAAAATTAAAAAACGTAAAAATCACCAACACATGAAAGATGAGTGTGCAACACAGGATGGAAATTGAGGAACTCAAGCTTCAACCCGCCTCCATCTCCCCCTCATGGTAAATTTCTGCAATTTAAGAAAAATATTTATCTCTAGGGGTTCATAGTCAAGTACCAGACTTAAATGCCCCCAGACGACTTTAAAAATGAAAATTTAGATGGTCAAATGAAAATTTAGATGGTCAGACCCACCAAATTCTCCATAATCGCATGCAATGTTTTTTTGTTTTGATACTGGCATATTTTTCATATTATATTCAGTAAACGTTTTTGTAATTAAGTAAAGGACAATGCCTTGAGAGACTCAAGGAATTTCTTTCCATTTCCAAATATGTAAATATACAACACTTTATTTTGAAATTTTATCAAGTCTATGTACTCGCTCTATGCTCTGTGGAACTTTTATAAATACAAATTTCCTAGTGATTGTGAAAAAAAATGATTAGAACTTCGAAATGTCTTTGAACACTATCTTATTTCTTTTACGTTAACACAACATCATCTTCATAAATAAGAAATAATAAAGATTGTGAAAAAAAATGATAAGAACTTCAAAATATCTTTGAACATTATACTATCTTATTGTTTTTACATTAACACAACATCATCTTCATAAAAGTTTTATGGGATAGCTTAGTTGGCAAGACATGCACACACTCTTCCAGTTTGGGGAGAGGTCACGAGTTCGAACCTAGCTATGAGTTCCTGGGGTTGTTGCTTTCCACTCCCATATCATCCACTATGTGGAGAGGTATTAGGATGGGTTCCCAGGGAGTTAACTTCCATCTGGAAAAACATTATCTTCATAAATAAGAAATAATAAAAATTGTGAAAAAAAATGATTAGAAATCGAGAATGTCTTTGAACACTATCTTATTAATTTTATGTTAACACAACATCATCTTCATAAATAAGAAATAATAAAGCATAGCCTAATATGTGTTTCATCTAGATATTCCTATAGAATTTTGATTTCCTTCTTCCATTTTTATCATTTATACCATAGAATTTTAATTTCCTTTTTCCATTTTTATCATCAGTTGCCCCAATATTGTGATACTCTTTTGATATAAGTGGAAAATTTCTCCTCTCCACTCAGATAGAATTCCCACTTTCTGTATTCTTCTCCATTTAGAAAAATTGTAAAAGAAAAGATATATTTTCTTTCCATTTCATGTCTGTGCAACATCTCTAGGATTTACTAAATGATAAATGGTTGAAACCTAAAGTTGAAAACCAACTTAAGAAGAATCCCCCATATTTTTCTTTATATAATGGTGCCAAAGAGATTGGAAAATAAGGTATTAACCATGATGGTTTTAATAGTTCTATAATTTCTCACATTATTTATATAACTACCTTTGTGAATGTATAACTTATTTCACCTATAGGTATGTAGGAAACAACCTTTGTGAATGTATAACTTATCTCACCTATAGGTTTGTAGGAAACATCTGCCCTATATATTGATTGAATATATCATTGAAAAGTGCATTGAAATTTGAACATTCCCATTTGATCAATTCGACTATTTTTTTTGTTTGCTAGTTTGTCCGTGGCCTACGGGACTAGCCTGTGGCTTGAGAAACCACGACTCAGGGGCATGTAAGCCGTCAAAAACACCCAGGGATCACACCCGGCCTAAGCCACACCAACCCTTAACATGGATGGATTTTTTGTCCTCGCAGGTTTTGAACCGATGACTTTAATATCATGGAATGCCTTAACAACACACTCCATCACCGACTATCCTACACCTCGGGGACACCAATTCAACTATTAAACCATGATAATCAAGGCCATTTCCATTAAAAATATGCTGAATGCCTACCTTTATATCTTATAAAAAATATTTTCCTCTTAGAACATAATATTTGTTTCTTTTCCTCGTACACTCAAGTTGGGATTCTTTCCCTTATGTATTTCTCATAGAATTCACATACACATGCTATCATCTCTTTTCCATTTATCCATCTATATATGATCTTATTGAATGCATTTATTTTAGATTTTTTAGGATTACACATTAAGGTGTCAATCAACTTCTCTTACTTGATTTTATGAGAGGCTCTTTTTCTTGACCACAAAAGTTTTTACATTCATTTTTTTTTTTATGAGAGGAGGTTTATGTATTCATTTACCCAATGTGTCCTCTCATATGTGTTGGGTATTTTCTATATTCTTTGCATGACTAGATAAACTGTATGTGTTGTCCTGGGTGCAAAGGAATTCATGGGCGATGCCATCGAAATATTTTTTGGGTGTCTTTTGCATCCGTTTTTTGGCATTTTTTCAACACATGGTTTTCAACGATGGTTTTCTAATTCTAGTTAAGGAATTAGGGTTGTTGACTAATACATGGGAATGAATTAGGGGTTTGGATGTAGAGAGATCCTATATATATTGTATTGTAAAAGATGAAGATATATTATGAATAGAAGATTAGAGGTGTGGCTCTAAAACAAGTGATTGGTTTTCCTAGTTTAGGTTTCCAGGGTAAAATATATGTGTAATGTCTGTGTGTGTGGCATTGTATCTTTTATGTTTTTGTTAAGAATACATTTGAAGTAATTAGCTATACAAGGTTAAAATCTACATATGGTATCGGAGAAATTATTGGATTCAGGGGGACGTTTTTTTGGTCAAGGGTTTGGCTTGCATTTGTGATGATACTTGCTACAATGGTAGATCTACATTATTGATTCTTCAAGTGAAAACAAATGGAAAGATGTTCGAAAATAAAGATCAAAAAATTTAATGGGTAAACTTTTTAGCCATGGAATCTTAAGATGGAAGATCTGTTGGTGGACAAAGATCAATGAATCATTGTGGATGTAGGTATTGCACCTACAAGAACATCAACAAAAGACTAGGAAAATTTGGATTGGAAGGTGAAGAGCACAATCGGGTTGTGTCTCTTAGATTCAATATTATTGAATGTGTGGGGGAATCTACGATCAAGGATTTATGGAGTAAGTTGGGGACTTTGTATTACACTAAGTCCCTGGTAAACAAAATTTTCCTGCCAAAGAAGTTGTATAACCTAAGGATGAAAGATGGAGACTTGGCAATAGAGAAGTTGAATGTATTCAATATAATGGTAAGTCAGTTATTATCTATTGATATTAAGATTTCTGATGATCAACAAAGTTACCAACTTGACGAGAACCCTCCAGAGTTCTCATTTTTTAAGAGGTCATTTTTAGTGGCCCATTTCAAAAAGTGGCACTACGGGTAGAACCCCTTTTTTTGGCGACTAAAACTGTGAGTTGTTTGAAATTGTGGGAAATCGTGGCCTTAACGACCATCTCCATTGTGGGGAATTGACCAACGAATTGAAAATCGATGATGCTAGTAGCACCATTTTTTGTTTTCAAGTGAAAATTAAGACTTAATTGGAAATGTGGCCTTGACCATTGATACCATCTAAAAAAACTAAAATCACTTCCCAAATCAAAAATATGAAAACTTATTTATTAATTAAATATTTATTTGTTTTATAATTTACATTAAAATTTGAAAAAAAACATCTCATATACAATTTTTTTGAAAAAAAAAAAATA
>SNQJ01S0106082.1:19725-30162 GCA_010110895.2 Picea sitchensis | reverse complement strand
TTAGATAGATTAGTTAGTTTAGGTTAGTTTTCTCTTTGGTCTTCTAAAGACCTTAGAGCGGCCAACGGAGCCGTTAAACTCGTCAGGGTGGTTCATTCCAAACGGCTTGGGTTATTTAGACAACCCCGGACCGGTTCCACTCTCTCAATTGATGGATGGACAATTTCGCCCGTCAACAGATTGTTAGCCGAATTTATATTACCATCGTCAAATGTTTTATGTCGCACATACCAAGATTTACATTCCATTATGAAAGATATTGGAATGGAGTATCAAGCTATTCATGCATGTCCTGATGATCATATTCCATATTATGGAGAACATGCATCGAAAGAAGAATTCCCAAAATGTCAAATTAGTATATATCTAACCGATCAAGTACAAAAAAAGATGCCTTGCAAGGTTCTTCGTTATATTTCCATAATTCCACGTTTGTGGCGATTTTTCAGGTGCAAAAGCATAGCACAATTTATGGATTACCATGCAAAGAAAAAAAGTAAATATGGTGTTCTTCGAATTCATGTGGATGGATCTACATTTAAGAAGATAGAGGAAATATGACCACATTTTAAAGATGAACCTTGTAATCTTAAGCTTTCTTTGGAATCTAACGGTGTCAATCCATTTGGACGGCTCAAATCTACTTACTCGACGTGGCCTATTTTTGTTATCAACAACAACATTCCTCCATGGATGTTAATAAAGAGGGAGCACATAATGTTGGCAATGATTTTTCCAAGTATTTGCTTAGAATATTTTTTTTAACATGGTAACATCTCATTTGTCTTGTTTATTTCATAATTATGCCTTATATTCTTTTCGTTTACTCATATATGTTCAACTATGTCTTATAATTATGTTTGATATTTTTTTATTTACTCATATGTAGTAGTTATGTATTGTATGTTCAATCAATTAGGTAAGTACCATTTTCAAACATATGAATGTATATATTGATCCTGTTATTGACGAGTTACTAGATTTATATAAGCACATCACTATGCATGATATCTCTAGACCAATGCAATACTTGTATGGAAAACTCATGATGCCCTAAGGCTAACACATTTATGTGGTGTGTTATAACATTATATTGCAATTTAATAATGTTTAATTTTATGAATTTCATATCATGAATGTTTTTTATATAATCCCTTCATAAAACATACTTTGAATAATTAATATGAAATTTAATCTGTCTCTTGCAAGTCTTGAAACAAAGGGTAAATTTCAATGTCTAGTTTGTGGTCCTAAGATGAAATCCCGTAGTTCAATAAGTTTAGGAAAGGAGGTCTTTTATGCATATAGGCACCTCCTCTCTAAAAACCATAGGTATCGAAGTGCCAAGAAAAAAAAATTCAATGGGAAAGAAGAGTCTGGATTAAAACCACGAAGAATGACACCTCGTCTATTGCAGTTGCAATATAATAGAAATTGTCAAGGTATGGATCAAATCTTCTTTGTATCATACATGAAAATCTTGGAATATTTAATATTTTTATTGCATTTTGTTAATTGTACTAATTGACAAGTATAGTTGTAATATATTTAATTTATATGCTTCACCTTGAAGATCGTCATGAAGGAATTAATAATGGGGCACTTCCATGAGGAATGAAAAGTTATCCGGTACATTTCAGTAGTATCCCCTACTATGAGAGCCTATAAATTGTTCATTTTTTTGATACAATATTTGCACATCGAGAAGAATCTAACAAAAAAATTATGATGAATCTTAGATGGAAGGAGTGACAAAGACAAAATTGTCAATATTTCTAATTACATTAAGGAGGAAAATCATGCAATGCAAAGTTTGATTCATTCAAATAACAATGCAGATGGCCAAAATATAAGCACCCTTCCATGGTTATTTATAGAGCAACAAAGAAAGGATGCAAAAGAGGTTATTGAAAAAATTAAATTTTAGACTAGATTTTCTTCAAACATAAAGAATATCATAACAAAGAAAGGTGAATTAGGTGGGGTAAAAACTCATAATTGGAATACCTTGATTAAGGCAATTATTTTGGTGTATATATTTCTATATTGGTGAAAGATCTTGTTATATTTTTCTTTATACTAATTTGGGAATAAATAATGATTCATTTTTTATGTTATAGTATGTTCTACCTCTATCTCTCCAAAAAAACTTTTACAATAATGTGAAGCAAGTTATATATGATCTTGGAAAATACATGAGGTAAGTGGCGACTTATATGCAATGTGTAATTTTTTTAATTTGTTGTACAACTTATATTTGACTGCATGTGTTTTATTTGTAATGTAGTACTATATACCTTTTTCCAAAACCTGTGATTTGCTTGCATCATTTGTAGATGGTTGTAATCTAAATAAATCTATAAATAAGGTATAAAGTATTGGAGGTTACAAATTCCTCGTCTAATGTGTGAAATGAAAAAGTGTCTACCTCCAAAATTTTTCAATGCACAATAACACTACCTCATACACCAAGTTGAGGAGATTGAAAAGTGTGGACCTGTACAAACAAGGTCAATGTGGATGGTTAAGAGGCACTTGAAATCATTAAAGGCATTGGTTAGACAAAGTGCACATCCCAAGGGTTCTATGGTAGAGATTATATGTTATATCAAACCATGGTTTATATTACTCAATATATTCCCAAAATAGTTACAATGATTAGTGTGGATCACATTTGGGATGCCAACTCCATCAACAAATTTGAAGGGGAGCACCAACTAGGGAAAGGTGGAATGAGGAAAGTGACATGTAAGTAGATGGTGGGGATTTATAATACATTTGAATTTTTGTTCTTATGTATATCATACTTATTTAATTTTTAGTCATCATGCATAACCCATTATCATGAAGTTATACCATGGTAACTGATTATATGTGAATTGTTTTATTTTAACACAACTGGTCGAGAGTAGGATGCAATACATTTATACATTGCAAACAATCTTCATTGGATGAAGGTATGGATTGAAAGATGTATACAATCTAATAATGGTATTTTATCATGGTATGGTGTGGCTACATTGGTCAAAGAAGCTTAATGTAAAGGAGATACCAATTTTACATAGAGGGAAATTGATTTAGCGTATGGTTTAAAAGATAAATGCACAAGCATATTCAACCATACTATTTAGGTTTTTTTAATATTATATCGATGTATGTGGCATGCTTTTTTTATTATAATTTTTCATAATTTCCAAGTATAAATATGTTTATCAATTGACAATGCATGTTTTCCATGTTTGGCATATTTCAGTTGAAACAACATAAGGCTATGTGGTGCAATGGCCACAAATTTCTCATCAAAAAGTAGTATGAAAAGATGAAAACTTTTGATAGTGGGATAACTATAGTATTTTAGGTTACTAATGTTTCCTCTAGAAGTGATAGACATCCAAAACTCTCTAAAAATTTTTACTATGGATTTTTGGATGAAATACTTGAGTGTAACTTTAAATCCTTCAAATTAGTTATGTTTGACGTCAAATTGTACAAGCTACGAATGAATGAATGTGATCCTGATAGAACTATTAATAAACATGCTAATCGATTTACCATGGTTAATACAAGGAATGTTGAGCTAGGATAAGAGCCATGTGTTCTTCCAAGCCAATGTGAACATGTATTTTACTCAAAGGTTCCGGGTAGAGTGGGTTGGTCATATGTTGTTAGATACGATCCAAGAGGAAGGTCGGTAATCTATAATGTAGTGGAAGAAGATGATATTGAAGACGAAGATTATGTAAAGGAGAAGTTAGTTCATGTATCAGATGAATACGTTGTATAATTTCAAGGAGATGTTCTAGACAATGTTCTGGATGAAGATGATATCGACGATGTTTTAGATGAAGAACTTGAAGAAGTCGAACCAAATGTAGGAGATAATGTTCCTGATGATGATATAGACGATGATATTATTGGAAATGATGAAATTGATGATGATGTTGATATGGCCAATGCTTTCAACATCAATTTTGAACTAGATGATATAGATGTTGAGTTGGATGAAGAAGAATATTAATGATATCAAAATGTTGAAATGCATGAATTATGTACCTTAAATTTTTGTTTTCTTAGTTTATATGCTTCATTCTTACTATGTTTCTCTCAAATATTTTATAGTATATAAATTGGGTATTGGGTAATTGAGAGTGATGTGAAAGGGGGGGAGGGGCCATATGAGCTTCCACCTTCACGTGGTTTCCCTTGCTCAGTAGAGAATATATTATTCTTGAAACTGAGAGAATATCATTCAGGTTTATACCATCATTTCCAATTTTAACTTTGGTTCATCTAACAATTTTCAAGGTTGTCCATTAATTACCAATTAGTTGAAATTATTCTTTAATTTGACCACTCGAAAAGTGACTCGTAAATGGGGCCAATGTTGATTTTTTCTCATTTTGTGCTTGTATGCACTAAAATTTGAAGACTCAAATATGACTCACACACTATATTTGAAGGAGTTGAAATTATCCTTCATTGTATTTTTCATCATCGTTATCTTCGTACTGCGAGGAGGAGAATTCAATGAAAATGTTTGTTGTTCCTATATCATCTTCGTTGGGACTTTCTAGAAATAATGACCAGTGAAAGGGGCCATAATTGAATATTTTCAAGCTATGCTTTTCCAAGTCATGTACATGGTATGAGGAGGAACTATAAATGTCTTAAGGCATACAATACACTTTTAGGACTACCAAACCATGCACAGGGTCTAAAACCACCACATAGGCCCTATAAATGAAATCTTTGACTATGTGTACTCATAATGGCACTGTTACAAGGTTGTAATTAGTGGAAAATATTCTTTAATTTGACCTCGCACAAAATGACCTGTGAATGTGGCCAACATTGATTTTTTTTTCTGTTTTTTCTTGTATGCACTAAAATTTGACATGGTTACAGTAGATGTAAACATTTATGGTATGGGAGGGTTTCGAGACTCAAATATGACTCACACAAATAATTCGACAATTAAACAATAAAATTAAAACCTAGATGTGAAGGATATGAAATTATCCATCATCGTTATCATCCCATTGAGATGAGGCCATTTCAATGAACATGTTTTCTTTTCCTATAACATCTCCATAGGAACTTTCTAGAAATAACGACTAGTGAAAGGGGCCAACATTGAATTTTTTCAAACTATGCTTCTCCAAGTCATGAACATGGTATGTGGAGGAACTATAAATGTCTTAAGGCATACAATCCAATTTTAGGATTCCCAAACCGTGCAGAGGGTCTAAAACCACCACATAGGCCCTATAAATGAAATCTTTGGCCTATGTGTACTCATAATGACACCATTACAAGGTTTTAGTTAGTGGAAATTATTCTTTAATTTTACCCCACACAAGTGACCTGTGAATGGGGCCAACATTGAAATGTTTTCTGTTTGGTCTTGTATGCACTAAAATTTGGCATGGTTATAGTAGTTGCAAGTGTTCATGGTATGGGAGGGTTTCAAGACTCAAATATGAACCACAAATAATTCGACAATCAAATGAAAAAATTACAACCTAGCTATGAAGGAGATGAAATTTTCCATCATAATATTTTTCAACATCGTTATCATTGTATTGCAACGAGTTATTTTCAATGAACATGTTCATCGTTCCTATATCATCTTCATCGGAACTTTCCAGAAACAACAACTAGTGGAAGCGAGTTCAACATTGAATTTTTTCAAACTATGCTTCTCCAAGTCATGGACATGGTATGTGGAGGAACTATAAATGTCTTAAGTCATACAATACACTTTTAGGACTCCAAACCATGAAAAGGTTCTAAAACCATCACATAGTCCCTATAAATGAAATATTTGGCCTATGTGTACTCATAATTGCACCATTACAAGGTTATAATTAGAGGAAAGTATTCTTTAATTTGACCCCACATAGAGTGACCTGTGAATGGGGCCAAAGTTGACATTTTTTTAGTTTGTGTGTGTATGCATTGAAATTTGACATGGTTATAGTAGATTCAAGATTTCACAACATGGGAGAGTTTCAACACACAAATACGACTCACGCAAAGAATTCGAAATCAAACGATAAAATTACAATCTAGATATGAAGGAGATTAAATTATCCATCATCGTTATCATTGTATTGCGACAAGGCCATTTCAATGAATATTTTTTTCGTTCCTATAACATATTCATCATAACGTTCTATAAAGAATGACCAGTAAACGGGACCAACATTGAAATTTTTCAAACTATGCTTCTCAAAGTCATGGACATGGTATGAGGAGGAACTATAAATGTCTTAAGGCATACAATATTCTTTTAGGACTCAAAAACCATACAGAGGGTCTAAAACCACCACATAGCCCATATAAATGAAATATTTGGCCTATTTGTACTTATAATGACACTGTTATAAGGTTCTAATTAGTCAAAATTATTCTTTAATTTTACCCCGCGTAGAGTGACTTGTGAATGGGGTCAACATTGAATTTTATTCAGTTTGTGCTTGTATGCACTAAAATTTTACATGGTTAAATAATATATTTATGTGTTTATGGTATCATTGGGGCTTTGAGACTCAAATACGACTCATACAAAGAATTCAACAATCAAACAACAAAATTACAACCTAGATGTGAAAGAGATGAAATTATCTGTAATCGTATTTGTCATCATCATTATCATCATATTGTTGGATCATATTGTCATTGATGCCAATGGTTTGATTGTGGTTTGATCGATTAATGTAATTTATTGATGTCAATTGATCGCTTGATTGATTGATGATTGATGAACAATGTATATGTATTTTCCTTGATGAGAATGATAGATGTCAAGTGGAAACCAATCAATGAAGATGGATCAATGAGTTTTCATTGATATGATACATAGTTTGTTTGATGTAAAGATGACTCATTATTTTCTTGTCATGGTTAATAAGAAGTACAAATGAATGAACTCCAAAGTGGTCCCCTTATGGTGAAATCCCTCATGGGAAGATGCTTTGCAGTTAAGTTGTGGTTTAGAGAACCCATGCTTGTATGTGGAATAATGAGATGAAGATTAGTGATTTTGTTGGTAAAAATATCCTAGATGTATAGTGCTTGTCATGCCATTTCCAGTGATATGTGGAATGTCACATAACTCCTCACGGTTTGAGAGTTATGTCCCTACGAAGTTAAAGGACCCCCATATGATGGCTTGAAGCCCCATAAGGTAAAATAAGTCAAAGTGCTTGAGAAGAAGAAATTATTATTTAAATGATAAAGTGAAGTGACAAAATCAAGAAGGATTATTTAAATATTAAAGTAAGGTGAGAAAATCGAGGAGGAATATTTAAATGATAAAGTAATGGAGAACTTTCTATTTATGGAAAGTGGTTAACCCTAAAATGAGGAAAATAGGTTAAGTGACCTAGAAGTTTGTTAAGTGATATAGAATATGAAGAGTATAAATAAGAAGCTAGGGTCTCTTGTGAAAAGAACATTTTGGAAGAACATTTTGGGAGTAGTTCTTGTGTATATTTTGTGTGTATCTCTTGAGCATGATTGAAGATCTATTCTGAGAAAGAGAGGGTGAGGAGGATCTCATGGACGCATCAAAGTTTTGGAAATGTCTAAGATCTTGACGGAAAAATTCTCAGAGCTTCAGAAACCCTAGATTCTGAGGTATACATGGGATGTAATGGACCAGAGCACGTACATACGCGAGATGTATGAGGACAAGGCACGCACAATAGATAAAATCATGAAGATTTGTGTTTGAGCTGGTGAGATGTTGTTGAAGACGGTAGCAGGTTACAAATCTACATTCTATGGGCTAAGATCTATCACTGAGACTCTGGTATGGTTACATTATTGCCTTGATGGTTACTATTTCTTGTTGTGTTGTGAATGCTTAGGGCATTCTTGGCATGGCTACTATGATGTGATTTATGTTGGTTGATGGAGTGAGCAATACTCTTGTGATTTAGTGGTGATATGATTGCTATGGTATACTAGTTTATTATACATGATTGAGTTAGCATGCATATTGTTTGGTTGTGGAGCATGAGTAGACCATTGGAGAGCTTGGATGTGTTGTGACTGGCTATGGGTCAGTTTGGATAATGAGAGACAGAGGAAAATGTTATTGTAGGTTGCAGATGATTTGACTATGTGAAGCAAAGAAAAACCCTAGTTTCTAAGAAGTATATGCATGTTTCATAGTATACTGGTCGTGTACATACATGGGATGTAGTGAGACAGGGCGCATACACACGTGGGTTGCACTACTGACAGGTCACATAGATGTGACAGATTCATATCTGTGGAGGATGGTTGCCTCATCTCAGTTGATGCTGAGGATGTAAGTTGTTAAGAACCAAATACTGAATAAAAAAGAACCATAAAGGATATACAAAAACAATATGCAAAACCACCTTTATTACTATCAAACCCTTGAGGTAGGGAAACACCATACAATGGATCCTATTATGGAAGGGATCCTCTCCTTTTAACTTGCCTCTTCGAGGGGGAATCCTCCTATTGAGCTACCACTCCAAATACAATACTCTCTTCATGTCCCATTACATTTCTTGAACCCCGTTATATAGTACTACCATCACCTAAGAACATTTTAGAGGAGGAATCTTCTAGAAGTAGAGTGTTCTAAGAAGTCCTCTTACATTTATTATATCTAACTACCATAGTGGGCCTTATTTAATAATATAGTGGACCTAGTCCACCTTACATTGAATGGCCTCCACTATTATCACTATGGGCCCTCTGGCCCCCTCTACTACCTCTCTATCTACCTTACATTCCATCCCCCTTATGAAAGCGTTGTCCTCAATGCTTGATGTACAACCATATACCAGGGTCCCATGGATAAGTGTGGACCACAATGCTAAAGTAGACTAGAGAACCATGGCCCCATTGAGAAATGGAAGCCACCATGTTGGTCCAACTGCCATTGTAAACCAGGGTCCCATTTCCAATTTCTCATGTGAACCCCACATGGAAGATATTGACACCCAATAACCAACTGAAAATGATGCTCCAAAGACTGACACCTGTCATGTTGATCCAAATAAGAATATCCATCCACATAGTGGAAAATGGTCATAGAAGAATCTGGAAGGAATAATATCATTGTAGAATATGCAGGATGGATGCTGGTAATAATCATTGACTCCCGATTTGTTACATTGATACTCTCTACAGAAGGTGGTTTAGAGTTATCAAATAAAATATGAAAGTGGTTGTCATCCCAGAAATGACAACTATCCATATACCAATCATCACAATCGACCTCCAAATCATAACAAGAATATATTTATTGATTATATTCATCCCTAATGTCTTCCATAAGAAATATCTCCTGCATGTTATCCAATGAATATTGAGTACTACGAAAACTATCATTGAGGTAGTTTGCGAGGCCATCAAATTTGACATCCAATGTGTCATACAATTGGGATTTGAATGCTTTAGTAATTTGTAGAATTTATTTGAGGGTTTGAGAGGAAATATCCATATGAACACGCTATGAAATCTTTGGTCCCATAGACATCATGAAAAAACCCAAAAACTAGAACAATAAGTTATGACAGAAAATCATGGTTTTTTCTCGGAAAAACCCTGAAAAACTGTTGAATTTAAAATGCTCATAACTTCACTTCCCGGACTCCATTTTAGATGATATATTTTTTTTAAATTGAGTGAAATTGTGAGATTAAATCTGATATGTAATTTATTTGGTCAAATTAGGCCTCCATATTCTACAGAAATAAATAAAAAAATCGTGCCACCGTCCGTAGAAAAAACCCTAAAAATTTGTAGATTTTAAAACTTCAATATCTTGACTTCCCGAACTCCATTTCAGACGATTTTTTTTTTAAACTTGGTTTTTTTTTATTAGAGGAACTCATATATACAACTGTTTTCTACAAATGTTTCACATAATTATATCAAAAATTTGTGGAATGTCGCGACCCTTTTTTTTCTCCGAAAACAAATCTGCAAAAATAAAAAATATTTGCCCACAATGTCTGCCAAGGAAAGTGCTCTGATAACACTTGTTTAGAACCAAATACTGAATACAAAAGAACCACAAGAGTTATACAAGAACAATATGCAAAATCTCATTTATTACTATCAAACCCTTGAGGTAGGGAAACACCATACAATGGATCCTATTATGGAAGGGATCCTCTCCTATTCACTTGCCTCTTTGAGGGGGCATCCTCCTATTGAGATATCGATCCAAATACAATAATCTCTTCATTTCCCATTACATTTCTTGAACCCCTTTATATAGTACTACCATCACCTAAGAACGTTCTAGAGGATGAATCTTCTAGAAGTAGAACCTTCTAAGAAGTCTTACATTTATTATATCTAACTACCATAGTGGGCCTTATTTAATAAAATAGTGTACCTAGTCCACCTTACATTTAATGTCCTCCACTATTATCACTATGG
>SNQJ01S0106082.1:0-19675 GCA_010110895.2 Picea sitchensis | reverse complement strand
AAACTACCTCTCTAGCTACCTTACATAAGTTGAGTCTTGCATATAGAGTTGGTGCTCTTGTAGTGTTGTACTCTATTCATTTGTTTTTGATAAACCCCAAGGACTGTAGTCCGTAATAAAAAGAAAATTGTACATACATCTTGTGTTATTTTTGTTCCTTGTGGTGATGACTTATTAATGATATATGTTGCTGATATATGCTCCTAATATGTGTTCACATCTAACTGATTACAAATAATAGCAATGACCAATGAGTAAATGTTGAATGCTAACTAATGAGTTTGATGTAAGAGGGATATTTTTGAAAAAGAGCCTGTTGACGGGCGAAATTGACCGTCCATCAACTGGGAGAGTGGAACCGGTCCGGGGTTGTCTAAATAACCCAAGCCATTTGGAATGGACCACCCTGACGAGTTTAACGGCTCCGTTGGCCGCTCTAAGGTCTCCTAAGAAAACCAAAGAGAAAAGTTGATCTGGGCTAAGAAATCTGACTAATCTAAATAAAGCAAACTAACTATAACTAATACAAGAAACTAACTTGAATAAAAGAAACTAGAAACTAATAAAACAAAGAAAGAAACTAACTTCACTAATCTAACTGTGAGCTACCAACTATTATATATATACAAGATACTAACTATGATTATAATAACTCAAATCAACTATCTAATTACCAATTTAATTACAGTTTATTCACAAATATACATTGCATACAATCTACAGATTTGGATAAAACCTGTGAAACTGATTCGCTTGCTGCCCCAAGACAGCGAAGATAACTCTTTTTTATTTTATGATTTATGAATAAGAAAGTAAACTAACTGAAATTAAACGATTTAATATGTTTACTGAAATTAAACAATGTAATATAAATCTAACTAAATTATCATTTATATTAAACTACTTAATTGAAACTGCAAACAACTAACTAATTGACCTGGAAACGCTCCAAGTCTGCCCTGTGTATGATGACTTCTTAAGTTGATTGGAGGAAGAAATTCACACCATTTAGTCCTTAAGCTTCTCGAAAACGATCAGCTATGCTGCTTCTCGAAGTATGTTACAGGACAAACAAGACATAAAAGAAATCATAACAGTTTTCTGATGATAAATCTCTGCAATAAGGGAAACCTATTATGCAGTAAACTTATATATCGATTCAATCTGTGAAGAAGACAAAGCTATCATTCATAAAATGAATCTACAACTGTTACGTTCTTTATCTCTTTGAAAGAAACAAGATATGTATAACTATAAGAAATTATATCACTTGAATTTGATTTAGATAGAAAAGTAATACTAAACCAGAAACAAAATGATATACAAAACTTGGAACAAAGTCTCGATATATTGAAAAGCAAAAGCTATAACAACGCATCAATTCTGCTCCAGTTTGAATAAGCATTACATATCCTTGTTCTCCCAAAACTGAGGATGAGATTATTACAAAAGCCATAGGTTTATATAGGTTTGTCACAAGGTAAAACATCCTTGTGAATAATAGCAAATAGTTTTACACAATCTGGGAATAATCCCAAAATTCCTTAAACTAAGTAACTAAAATTGCAAGTGAAATCCTTAAGATATCTTCTAACTTCTCCTCATATCCATTGCCAATTCGAATTTTCCTGGAATAGACACAAAGATCAAGTTAGAGGAATGTTTTATTAAGAAAACAATAACAAAATTGACTCTATAGACTTAGCTACAGAATCTCCTGATTCTGTAGCTGGTCTAGAATAGTAAACAGGACTAGATATATAATCAAATCAAATCGAATCCAATCATTTTTTAATAATTAACACATTACTAATGATTCAATAAAAATAATCCTTAAAATCAAACTAAATCGAACAGTATACAATCGGGACAAAATAGGAATGCTTTGTTTCCCGATTGTCATAAAATCGAATCAAATCTTAACAAGACTGTTCCATGAATGCAATCAATGGTAAACCAAATCATATGAGATATGAAATAATCATTATCGATTTACATAAGATCCATATCATTTAATCAATTGCCAACATAGAAAGAATGGTCACGGTTTCATGCATAACTATATCCATAGAATCCAGCCAGAGATTTTGTTTGCTGAGTTTCAAACATTTCACAGGTATAGTCATAACTGTCATCGACCAATTAAAATTATAATAGCAGGTTGATATCATTCAATTAAAAGCGCAATATGTAAATAGAATCCTTTGTAATCGGATGAAATCAAACTCCATGAATAACAACTCAAACGCCTTCATGTTCGATCACCACACAGTCAGCAAACAAAGGCGCAATAAAATCGATATGATGTATAAACTGGGCAATAGTCAATACGAATGTCAACTGAGTTAATTATGAAATCGAAACTTTGAACAGAATCCAATTCGAACAATATATGGATCGAATAAGTTGCAATCAATGAGAATCAAACCAGTTGTGATTCGGTTATGTATCCACATAAAAGTATGAAATTTGGTCGAAGGGAATTGAAACAGTTAACCCATATCATAACCAATTCGAATTACACCATTGACTGTATTCGAAATTCGGGATACCAACAACAGTCTATTTTTAAAAATATAACAACTTGCCTTATTAACAGGGCATCGAACTAAATTAGGACAGTCATATCTATTCGATGATCCAACAAATCAAAATCCAATCTAATTGAATCTTAAACTAATTAAAACAAAAATTATATATAGTGCAGCATGCTTATGTAACAGAGCAAGTGAAATATGTACACAGAGAGTAATATAAATGCGTGAAAACTATACCATCACAGTTGCTGAGACTATGTCAATTTTGAATTGACAATGACTCTAGCAGACTCGACATTTTTGAACAGGATCGAACCCGTAGTTCGTTGCTTCTTGTCGTTGGGTTGTTCTATTGCATTCCGACCAGTGAGCTTTGCCACTTGGTTTTCCAAATCATGAATCTTGGATTGCAATTTCGGGACATCCAAGTAGTATTTCTCTAACCACAACCCACATTGATTGCACGGTGGAGCCATAGTTTGATCAGTCGAGGGTTTTGACGACTCCCCGAGGGTTTCATGGAGTGGTTCGATACCAGGAAAGTCAGGGTTATCCCGCAGGAAAGGAGGTAAGTTCTTGATGAAATCATGAGGAGGTTTGCCACACAATCCCTCGGAGTAAGGATACTCTTCGGCGAGAAATCGTTCAATGTCTGAATCAGAGTCCTCGTTGATCGCGATAGGCTCTGTTTTAGCAGGGGGCTTAGATTTATTCCTCTCCATGCGAGAGATCAACCTTGCATTTTTCTTGCTTCTAGTATTAGCACCAATCTTTGCTCTAGTCTTTTTGGTTGCAGGCTTAGCAACTTCGGTCTGTTTAGTCACAGCCATAGATGAATTCGTAGGTGACTCGGGCTTAGGTTTGGGTAACAAAACACTAAAAGGCACAGGGATAGGTTTTCTCTCGGTCACCATGGGCTTATCCACCTATGGAGGGTTAGACTCTTCAAAGCCATTACGGCTAAGAAACTTATGCCAAGAATCATGACGTAACCCCAATTCATGAACCAAAATCATTTTAATCAACCCCACATGGAAGAGGCTAGTATCAGCCTGGCTATGCTCGTATCGTTTAGCCATTTTGAACAGACTTCGGTGCAGATAGTGAGGCAAACTTAGTTCGAATCCCATAAAAATCATTAATAAACGCAAGTGAAACAGATAGAAAAACCCGTACCTGCCTTCACAAGTAACGAATTGTTTTATAATCATTAAGAGATCATACCAGCGGGGTTTCAACATCTTTGCAGGCAAACCTCTGTCGCATGAGCTGACTGTGCGAGATTGGAACAGTAAAGTCCACGGAACATCGTTTACCTTGCAACTCTTTGACCATTTTTGTACCGAGACCGGCAGGCTAGTTGCCAAGCTAAGAAACTGTTCAGTGATTTCAAGATGGACATCTCCAACTTTGGCTCGGCAGCCATCGAATGACAGAGAAAATTGCCGAGCCACAGTGAAGTTATAGCCAGCAAACTTCCTTATAAAATCGAGCCACCTGAATTCTTCCAGATCGCTATATGCACCATCAAATGTCAACAGTGCTTGGCACCCGTTGGGCTCGGCCCTTACGACAGGAGCCATGGCTTCTGTACATGGTAGGGTTCTAACTGAATGAAACAATGCATAGAGTGAAACGAGAGGGTTTGACAACTTGAATGCTCGAAGAGACCGGAAATAACTGCATGCGTGCGAAATTGGTGGGATTACCACCGCCACACATTGTATTAATTGCTGAGTATAGTGTTATTAAAACCAAAATCGTTTATACCATGTGTATCGGCCAACAAATAGGTGTGTAATCACATTAACCTGCCATTTACCCGAAACAGAACCAACACCATACGTTACATTCAAGTGCCAAGTGTACAGTTCAATCCAACACCATATCCAACGATCATCGTGTCAATCAATCGTTTCAAACCCCTGTTAATTCAATCATGCCACTGCATAGTTTGAAACCATGGTCACCCAATGTAATATCAAACTCTCAAAACAATGTAACAAGCAAGGGTTCAAACCATAAAATCAAAAATCCAAAGGTTGATCAATGCGCCTTTGCAAAACTCAAACTATTGCCACTTTATATGAAATCAAACTTATGATATTGCCAATGTGTTTTTAGCATAATGAAAGTGTAAAAAGATTGCAACCAATGAACATATGAAATCGATAAGTTAAGAGTTCAAAGCAATAAAAATCGTATCATATATAAAACCAAAATCAATTATGACACTTATGACATCAAACGTAACTCATAACTTAACATCTCCAATAGAAAAATCAAGTTGCGCAATTAAAGTGAATGGATATAGTTTGAAAGAACCTTTTGCAGTGAAGTGATAAACCAATGGTCAAGTGTCTTTCAGCAAATCAATAAAAGACGACGACAATCCAGACAACGAGAGAGGTGTTTTCACACTTTCAGTTGTGAAAAATCAAATCAAAACCAAATTGCAATTGTCGCGAAAATGAAACAAATGTCTAGAAGCACAATGCGATGATGATTTGTTGTTTAGAAGACAAGAGGTGTAGGCAGCATTTTTATAGCAATTAAAAAAATGAGTTGGCTGCCAACAGAGCCCCACACTCATTCACCCCCCCCTCTAAGTGTGGTAGGTGTGTCCAACAATTGGTATAAGATGAGCCTTCACTACAAGCCTTAACAAGCTTGAGGGAGATCCATAGACACACAAGTGGATAGTGAAGTTCCAATCCTTGATGAGGAAAACTATTATACTTGTAGAATAGAGATGAGATTACATTTGAACACAATGGGAGTGGTTATTTGGAAGGCAGCCATTGGTGGATCGGTTCCCTTGAATAACAAGTCAAATTTTGCATCTCAAAGGGAAGGAAAGAAGAATGATGCATTGGCTCTCAAGACCATTCTTAGTGGACTCTCAAACCCTATCAAAGAGAACATGGGAGAATGCACTTCTTCCAAGGATCTATGGCTAAAGCTAGAGGAGACATATCAAAGCAAGAAGGAGAAGGAAGATATTGAAGACCACTCCATCAAGATTATCAAAGGTAAAGAATCGTCAAAAATCCTTGATTGTATTATTTCAAAATGTGATCTTGAAAACATTTCAAGTGAAGATATCAGAAAGGAAGATCTCAAAAGTATTTCAAATGAAGGTAAAGAATCTCCAAAAACCATTGATTGCAATGATTCAAAATGTGATGATGTTGAATTTTTCTCAAGTGAAGAAGAGGATCTAGAAACAATTTGTGTAATGTTTGATGGTAGTTATCCCATGGAAAGAAAAGAAGAATATCTATTAGAACTTCAAAAAGAAGTTGAAGAGGGATATAGTAGTGATCATTATTATACACACTATAACTATATTTCAGTTAACACTAAGAAGTTCCTTAGGAGGAATCAAAGGCACTTCTTAAAGTTAAAGGAAATGTTGAAAGAACAAGAAGAGAGAAATAAGAATAAATTAGAAGAAAAGGAAGAAGAGATCACAAGACTAAATAATGAAAATGAAGATATGAAGGTAGATAATGAGATGAGAAAAAGTCTTGAAACTATTGTCCATCTCAAGACCCAAATTGAAGAAGCCAAAAGGGTAGAGGAACTATTGAAGAATCAAATTAATGAAAAGGAAGAGTCATGTGATAAGTTAGAAGTTGAAGTTGTTGACCTTAGAAAGAAGGTAGAGAAGTCAAACAAATTATTGAATAGCTCACAAATCTTGAATGAGATCTTAGAAAGTCAAAGATCTCCATATGATAAATAAGGTCTTGGATACAAAGAAGAAGCTACACATGCTGAAGAAAGAACGTCAAAGGAGAATGAGGTAAGTCCATCAAAGGATGAAGGAAATGTTGCAAATAAACCATCCACATAAGGAAAATAAAATTTCAAAAGAACAAAGCAAGGAAGACATCAAGAAGCTCTCTTTGGGACACCAAAGCTAAGGTATGAAAGTATTTTTTATGGGCATTGTTATTCATGTAATGAATATGGTCACAAATATTTTGAATTTAGAGCTTATGAAAGGAGATATAATGGAAGATTTTATAACACCATAAGGTGTTGGAGATGTGATCAAATAGGACACATTGTTGCTCACTGTAACACTATTAGATGCTATAGTTGTAGTGGATTTGGCCACAAATCCCAAGATTGTTAGAACACAAGAAGAAATTTCATGATGAGGAATTCACATAGCATGTCTAGAAGAAGGAATGAAGTAAGGAAGGGATATATCTTTGAAAATATGGATGCTCTGAGCTCAGGTTATGAGAAGCAGGGACACCTTCATAAGTGGGTGAAGAAGACTGAGCAGCTAGAACAGAATGAAAGCCTTAAGGGAAGCTCAAGTGTGTCATCCACTAAGGTATACGCGGGTGACAGTGGTATCAATTGCATACATACACAGGCTGACCTTGAATAGGTCGCATACATACACGATATTTTTTGCAGAAGGCCATGTATATGTGGTAAAGCCTTGGAAAAAAGACAATGCATATGGGTTGCAGCTTGATGTGATGGTATAACACTCTATTTCAGGGTATGCCATTATATGTTGCAGGTTATGACACTGTTTGTTGCAGGTTTTCATGATTCTATAATGGATTATTTAATGTGATGATAATAAAAAATAATGAAAGACCATTTTGGATGCATGGCACTAACCCATGAGTATGGATTGAGGCATTCTCTGTTGAAGAACAATGTTGGTTATGACAATGAAGTTATGGCACCTTGGTTATGTGATATATCTTGAGATATCACTGATTTATTGAAGCATACTAGTAGTACATGTTTTTTTGGATGCTTAGTATTTGTTGTAGTTAATGGAGGATTGATGATGATCTGTTGGTGTACATGGTTGGTACATATTTTGAGTTTCATTGATATATCTTATGATGTATTATTGGAATCTTACTTGTTGGAAAAATTGATGCATGCATATGGATGGGCTACATATTGGGACATGTATTTGGTGAGTTGATGAAGTGATCATGTTGTACATCATTGATGAGTCATGGCTTGATCTATAGTGTATGCATGATTGGTACATTGGTAGAGGCATCTACTAGAAGTTTGATTGACACATATCTATGGAGGAATTGGCATACATGTATGAGGATTCATCATGTTGTGGTATTGGTACATGGTTAATGTACTTTCTTGGTACAGGTGGTGATACATGTTTATATGTATGTTTGGTACACTCATATATGGTAGATTATTGATGATAGTACACCATTGGTATTACTTGATTACCAAAACAATTGGTATTTGTTTATAGGGTTATGACACTTGGAAGAATATTGATAGATGCACATGTTTGGCATGTTGGTAGTTGCACATGGTTGGCATATTGGTGGATGCACATGTTGACATGTTGATAGAGGCATATGGTTGATACATTCCATGGATGATAGATTTTGGCACATTGTATGATGTTGATGTACATGGGTGTTGTGCATGGTGGAAACATTTTGGTACATGATGTACTTGGTTGATATTGTGTTCATGATTCTCTATTTTATTATATCTTTTGTTTCATGATGTATGGTATGGCACAAGTTTGATGTATGGTATGGCACAAGTTTGATGCATGGACATGTCCAAGGATCTTCATTGAAAGAGAAGTTGATCTATGATCTAGTTGAGTAGTAACAATTGCATGTTGATCATATTGCAAATGAGATAGGGGGAGACATACCCATAGGGGGAGTCATTCTTCTTCCCATGAGTCTAGGAAAAGGTATTTATTAGATGCATACCTACAAAAGGGCCCTATATTTTAATAAAGAGAGTAGATTCATAATTCCAGGCGGAGAAATGGTCACATGGGGAGTATGAGCAATGTATCTTCAGCATTGCATCAGAGTGATATACCTTGTTCAAAAGGGGATATATTATTCAGAGGAAGATCAAAGGCATTCAAAAAGGGGGAGTAGCCCCAGGGAGAGTTCAAGCAGGGGGAGCAGCCCCAAGAGGAGAATGGCCATTTTCCATTGATGTCAAAGGGGGAGAGATGGTCACATTGATGTGATTGATGTTTAGAAATGGGGAGAGATAGTCATATTGATATGATTTATGACTATTTATGTAGAGAATTCCTTGTCTACATGTTGACATCAATGATTGGTGTTGACATCAATGTTTGTATAGCCATCAATGCCAAAGGGGGAGATTGTTGGATCATATTGTCATTGATGCCAATGGTTTGATTGTGTTTTGATTGATTGATGTCAAGTGATCGCTTGATTGATTGATGATTGATGAGCAATGTATATGTATTTTCCTTGATGAGAATGATAGATGTCAAGTGGAAACCAATTGATGAAGATGGATCAATGAGTTGTCATTGATATGATGCATAGTTTGTTTGATGTAAAGATGACTCATTATTTTGTTGTCATGGTTAATAAGAAGTACAAAAGGATGAAATCCAAAGTGGTTCCCTTATGGTGAAATCCCTCATAGGAAGACTCTTTGCGGTTGAGTTGTGGTTGAGAGAACCCATGCTTGTATGTGAAATAATGAGATGAATATCAATGTTTTTGTTGGTGAAACTATCCTAGATGGATAATGCTTGGCATGCCATTTCCAGTGGTATGTGGAATGTCACAAAACTCCTCATGGTTTGAGAGTTATGTCCCTACGAAGTTGAAGGACCCACATATGATGGCTTGAAGCCCCATAAGGTCAAAGAAGTAAAAGTGTTTGAGAAAAATAAATTATTATTTAAATGATAAAGTTAGGTGACAAAATAAAGAAGGATTATTTAAATATTAAAGTAAGGTGACAAAATCGAGGAGGAATATTTAAATGATCAAGTAATGGAGAACTTTCTATTTATGGAAAGTGGTTAACCCAAAAATGAGGAAAATAGGTTAAGTGACCTAGAAATGGGTTAAGTGACCTAGAAGTGGGTTAACTGATCTAGAAGATGAAGAGTATAAATAAGAGGCTAGGGTGTCTTGTGAAAAGTACATTTTGGAAGAACATTTTGGGAGTATTTATTGTGTATATTTTGTGTGCATCTCTTGAGCATGATTGAAGATCTATTCTGAGAAAGAGAGCGTGATGAGGATCTCATGGACACATCAAAGTTTCAGCAATGTCTGAGATCTGACAGAAAAAGTCTCAGAGCTTCAAAAACCCTAGTTTCTGAGGTATACAAGGGATGTAATGGGCCAGAGCATGTACATACACGGGCTGTATGAGGATAGGGTGTGTATAGTAGATAAAATCATGGATATTTGTGTTTGAGATGATGACTAGTTGTTGAAGACGATAGAAGGTTCCAGATCTACATTCTATTGTCTCAGATCTGCCACTGAGACTCTGGTATGGTTACATTATTGTCTAGATGGTTACTATTGCTTGTTGTGTTGTGAATGCTTAGGGAATTCTTGGCATGGCTACTATGATGTGATTTATTCTGTTTGATGGAGTGAGAATTACTCTTGTGATTCAGTGGTGATATGATTGATATGGTATATGAGTTGATTATACATGATTGAGTTAGCATTCATATTGATTGGTTTTGGAACATGAGTAGACCATTGGAGAGTTTGGATGTGTTGTGACTGGCTGTGGGTCAATTTGGATAGTGAGAGACAGAGGAAAATGTGATTGCAGCTTGCAGAGGATTTGAGTATGTGAAGCAAAGCAAAACTCTAGTTTCTCAGAAGTATACACATGTTGCATAGTAGACTGGCCACATACATACGCTAGTTGTAGTGAGTTAGGGAGCGTACACACGTGGGATGCACTACTGACAGGTCAAGTACCTGTGATAGATTGATATATGTGGAGGATGGTTGCCTCATCTCAGTTGATGCTGAGGATGTAAGCCGAGTCTTGCATATAGAGCTAGTGCTCTTGTAGAGTTGTACTCTTTTTATTTGTTGCTGATAAACCCCAAGGATTGTAGTCCTTAATAAAAATAAAATTGTACATATATCTTATGTTCTTTGTGTTCCTTTTGGTGATGACTTATTGACTATATATGTTGTTGATATATGCTGTTGATATATGTTCACATCTAACTAATTACAAATGACAACAATGAGCAATGAGTAAATGTTGAATGCTAACTAATGAGTTTTAGGTAAGAGGGAAGCTTTTGAAAACAATCCCCACACTCATTCACCCCCCCTCTAAGTGTGGTAGGTGTGTCCAACAATTTAGTTATAATGGCACTATTATAAGGTTCTAATTAGTCGAAATTATTCTTTAATTTGACCCCGCGTAGAGTGACTTGTGAATGGGGTCAACATTGAAATTTTTTCAGTTTGTTCTTGTATGCACAAAAATTTGACATGGTTATAATATATTTATGTGTTTATGGCATCATTTGGGTTTCGAGACTCAAATACGACTCATACAAAGAATTCAACAATCAAACAACAAAATTACAACCTAGCTATGAAAGAGATGAAATTATTTGTAATCGTATTTGTCATCATCATTATCATCGTATTATGATGAGGTAGTTTCAATGAAAATATTTGTCATTCCTATAACATATTCTTTGCAACTTTCCATAAACAATGACTAGTGAAAGTGGCCATCATAGATATTTTTCAAACTATTCTTCTCCAAGTCATGGACATGGTATGAGGAGGAACTATAAATGTCTTAAGGAATACAATATGCTTTTAGGACTCCCAAACCATGCACTGGGTCTAAAACCACCACATAGGCCAGGTAGAAACGAAATATTTGGCCCATGTGTACTCGTAATGTCACCATTACAAGGTTGTAATTAGTGAAAATTATTCCCTAGTTTGATCACATGCAGAGTGACCTGTGAATGGGGCCAACGTTGAAATGTTTTCAGTTTGTGCTTGTATGAACCAAAATTTGACATGGTTATAGTAGATGCATGCATTAATGGTATTAGAGGGTTTTGAGACTCAAACATGACTCACACAAAGAATTTGACAATCAAACGAAAAAATTACAACCTAGTTGTGAAGGGAGTCACAAATTAGTCCCATAGAGTAAGACAATGCCCCCCAAAAATGCCTCAAATTATCTAATAAATCCAAAATGGTGACCAAGTATCAAGGGGGAGAGTAGAGGAAAAGATGAGGAACCCTACCTAAGCACTAAGGAAGGAAATGTGCAATAAGAAACATATTTTGTGTTCTTTAACATTGTTTTGGAGCATTATATTTAAGTTGTTACTGTAGTTACTTAGTTGGATACCATGGATAAGGCCATATTCACCACATTCAAAGTGGTCGATTAGGAGAAATAAAAAGAAAGGTTGAAATCATTGTAGGATTTCACTTGTTTATGTGTTCACTTGAGTAACCAGTGGCAATTTTCATGGGTTTTCTAAAACAACCACTTGGGTGTTTGATGTTCCTTTCATTGCTTATCCAAAGTCTGATTTCCATCACTCTCATTCCAAAGGTTATATTTGGATGACTTATATTGAAGACATAAAGAAGAGGATAACAATTTCTCAATTCATGCTATAGCATCTCTATTCTCATATAATTTGTGTGGTGATTTTCTTGATAAAATCATTTTAAAACAATTCTCCATGTGAATGCACTTATGGAATATTCATAATACATATGATGTAACATTGTACATGAATTTTTGTTATTTTAACAATATTATGGAAAATTTTGCATGGGAACCTATTGTTGGTCCCCAACAACTCCCCTTATATTTTTACAAAATTTAAAGGGCCCCTATTAGAATCTTCATAATTATAATGAGCTACAGAATCAACATTTTCAAATAGTTCCATTCCTCGGCTTGCTTTGAGACAAAATTAAGACATTCACTTTAGTATGAGTCATTTATTATAAGAGTATATGTCAAAAGTTAGAAAGGAGCATAAAAATCTCAATTTAAACAAAAACGTTAATTTTTATCAAATGTTTACTTTTGTTTAAATTATGATTATATGTTCTTTCTTTTGCTCATTAGCAAGTTTGACTATTTTGAATAATGGGTTCAATAATTCATCAAACAATATCTTGGTTGGTTTCTCATTTTCATGAAATCATTTGGTGATGTTAATTAATTAAATTCTTTTTTCATTTTGCATCTCATTTCAAAATAATAATAATCAAAGAATTATCTATCATTTGTTTGATTTTGTAAAAAACTAAAATAATAATCAAAAGAATCTATTCATCATTTGTTTGATTTTGTAAAAACTAAAATAATATTTTTCTCTCCATTAACTTGAAGCTTATAAAATTTTAAGATCATATTTGAAACAAATATATAAATAATGTTTGTTTATATTAGTAGTTAGCTTTAAATTCATTTTTTATTTTTCTAGATTTTGTTTTATTCACAATTTTAGGTTATTAATTTTAAGCTATTAATTTAGGTTTCTTTTGTTTTGGCTGTGCTCTCTATTATCAAACAGTTTGATACGACCCGATCATGGTTTGATTTTGTTATCCAAATACGTTCAAGATGATTTTCATTGATCCAAAATAATGGATTTCTACAAATAATTTTATAACAATCAACAGAGTAAATTTGGAAAGGCAATAAGATTTAGACACATGGTTTTGCATGACTGATTGTAGCCAAACCGTGAGGAATTTGGAGAAACGGTTGAAAACCCAGAACCAAAATGGACCCATTTACCTTTAGCATAGAGATTGTCCCACAAAAATGCACGATTTGAGAGATATTTGGGTCTCTTTTAGAGACAAATTTTAGGTGGCGGAAATTAATAGTCACGCCCAAACTGTTCATTCATTTTATAAATATATGAGAAATATCAGAGCCATGGGGGATCCAAGAATTGGAGAGGAGGATTTTAATCCTTTATCTTTTGTATATTATTGTTTTTGTAAACTTTTTATTTATTTTCTAATGGAGTAATGGATCACTGGAAGCTTTGGGAGAATGGACGAGTATTTTTAAAGAAGAATATGGAATTCCAGGTTGTTTAATGGCCTTTGTCCTCTAAGTAAAATGGTTTTATTTTCATATAATATCTTCATATTCTTTCAATAATTGATTATGCATTGATTTAAATAGCTTTAGACTTTTTTTTATCAATACATGGTTAATTATTATTATTTATATATTAATTTTTTCAATCTTTAAGAGTTTATTATCCAAAACAATTCTTCCAGGACTACAATATGGGCATGTGATTTTGGGAAAGAATATGGGAAAGTAATTCATGTTTGGCTTTAGACCTATGTGATACTTATTCCATTTCATTCTTTCATTATTGTTATATTATGAAAATGTTATAACGGTTGATTTTATCTTTAGCTTGTCAATCATATGGTGTTTTCATACTGTTAAATGTTATATGTTGCCCATAATTTCTTATTCCATTTTTTATGTGTGATCAATCAATCATTTGATTATTATGGAATTTATTTCTAATGTTAAATGATGGATAATATCAATACTCAGAATTGATTTTTCTTTCGTTCTTAAATATTGATTATCTTAAGATCACACAATTTTTAATAAGTTGTCTTCTTGTTGTTATTAATTTACTCCAATATCAAATACTTCTTTGAATGTATTCTGGAAGTGCTAGTATTGTTCTGTTATAGGTTTCCCTTAAAAACAATACATGCAGGAGCTCATACAACACAAAAAGATAAATACCAGTTTCGTTGATTAGCGACAGGTTATTATGTGTGTTATTTAGTTAAGTTGTTTATGAATGAAATAATGAATGTATGGTTCAACTTTGACTATCCACATGTTCATGTTTCATTAACTTTTTTGCAAGATTCTTTAAATTTATAAAAGAAAAGCAATAAATATTTTTATGTGCTTTCTTTATCTGTTTCCTAGAAGCAATCATTTTTCACATCGATTTTCGTAAGTTTCGATTAAAACTTGCATCTTGTAAATCATGTAAATAAACAAGACTTGTATATCTTCTTCTTAAATACAACTACTATAGTTACATTTGCACATATGTACATATATATAGTGTGTTTAGTAATTAGTTAATTATTTCTGTCTTTTATTCGTTTCTTTTAGGATTCTTAGATTGGCTAACGGAGCCATTAAACCCATCAGAACGAGTTACACCAAATGGCTTGGGTTATTTAGACAACCTCAGACTGAATTCGTTCTTCCAGTTGACGGATGGTCAATTTCGTCCATCAACAAATGGTGCTAGAAGGAAGGCCAAACTGACAAGTTGGCCTTACAAGAGTCTTTGTTTTGAATTTAATTAATTTTCCATGGCTCCCCAAATCACTGTGTTGGAACATGCTTTCCACTTCTCATTACCAGTTATTTCCAACAAGACAGCTGATCTATTTTCAGAACTCACCTTTGATGGTGAAGGGAACACATCTGTAGTAGACCATATTTCTAATTTTTTTTATATGTGTTTAAGACATAAGATCACCAATTCTAATGTTACATGCAGATTGTTCTCTCTCACTTTCCGAGGTCGGGTTAAGGTTTGGTTTGAATCTTTTCGGGCTAATTCTATTTATTCTTTGTCTGAGTTTGTATTTGAATTTTTATCAGATTTTAGCAACTATGATTATGAATAATTATGTGAAGAATTAAGTTTCTTAGGGAAAGAAAATGGTGAATCATTCAATGATTTTGCAATTAGGTTCATTCATGTTGGTATTAGATTCCCTTTGAAAGAAATACTGCTTATTAATAAATGTTTTGAATATCTCGTTTCTCTCTCAGACAAGAAAGATCAATTATTTTTTAACCAATCCGAATTGAGCACTAACACTCAATCTCAAGATGGTTCAAATTTTCATGTTGATCTTGAAGATTTTGAAGCACCACAATTTTTGTCGACTTCTTTCATTTTGGCAAATCATGAGCCACATAATGCAATTGTCACATCTAATCATTCTTTGCAAATAATGTTTCCTCATGTTGATCAAGGAACCTTTACTTTAAAAGATGACAGTTGTCCCACTCTCATAGATTTTATAACAGTTTCTAAAGTAAAAGAGGCCGAATGTGAAGTTAATAATTATGAGGATGATAACTCTTCCCCTAATTTAGTTGAACAGATCTATGATTAATCAATGGGAGACAAAATCATTAGGCAAACTATTAATCAACCTTCTATCTCTAGTGATTTTCTCTCAAATTTTCCCTTACATAATGAACCAAATTGTCTCTTAGAAATTGTCCTGTATTCTTTAAAAGAGAATACAACAGAGGTTGATCAGTTTATACAAGGAGAGGGAACAAAACTATATTTCGAAACGTATATACCTATCATTTCAAGAGATTCATTTCGTCTCCTCAATTCTTCTACATATTATTCATTGTACCCCGATATTTTTTATCCTAATGTTGTGCAATTGCATGTTCCATATTGCCTTGGAGAGAATTCAACATTATATAATCAAGTACAAAGAGATTACCGAATAGAAGATAAAGAGGAAAATAATTGTACCCATCAACATATCAATTCTTATTCTCATCAATTATCCGTGGGTAAATCAAGAAATGATTTGAAAGAGTCTCAAATTTCATCTTCCATTGATTCATCTCAATTTGTGATTAAAGAAGAATCTAGAATTTTCCATGATCAATTATTTGAGGTTGAAAAGTATAATCGGTCAAATATTATTACCAATGATGATTATTCAAAAAATTTGGTTGTTCCATCTAGTTCACCTCAAATAGTTAAACTTGAAATATCTAAGCTCAATGAAAAGTTTCAAGAGAATGAAACACTTACTTTCCAATCGAGAAACATGATAAGTTCTCGCCATCTTGATCCGACCTTTTTACAAGATTCTTTCTTTGATAGTCTAATACTTTATTCTCATCAGGAATATTTTTCATATGTGAATTCTTTCGAACAACCCCATGTTAATAATTGCATGTATTATGATAGGGTTGCAGATGTTTTTGAGTATTCATATCTGAAAAATGTTCAAGGGAATGGTAAGGTCATGCTTGTTGTGTTTTTAAATGATGATGATAAAGGTAAGTATGATATATTTTTGTTATTTTTTGATATACTACCATTCTTGTTACTAATATTTTATCTTGTTTCCATTGGAGGACTAGAGTTACTCCGATGGCTACATTGGAAGCATGACTTCACTTAGTATTTTTGACTTGTTTAGTAGTTAGAGTAGGTTTAGGAGTAGGTTTTCTTTTAGTTTTATTTCTCAGTTTTTCTCTTTGTAATAATGCAGTTATGGACACAAGTGGGCACACCAAGAGAACCATAATATGAATGTTGTCAGGGAAGTCCACTTTAAATCTTTTTCTCTCTTCTTTTCGTTGAATATTTCTTTTCAAAAACGCAATATCATTATGAAAATTTTAAATGAAAAGTAAAGAGATAAGTAAATTTGAACTATCAATTCAAACCTGACCCAAAGTTCCACGAGTAGGACTGCACTCATCTTAATAAGGATTTTTCTATTTTTATTCTCTTTTATTTTTAATAATAATGCTTGGTCAAAGTAACATCTTATGCATCACTATCTTAAGAAAAGAACTTGATTTCACATGATATTTTATATGATTTAGTTCTTCCTTTATTTTACAGTGAGATGATAGTGAATAAAAAAACGCAAGTTTATCTTTGGCCAAAATCATTTCCTAAAAGTTTTATTTTGTTGTTTTGATTTTTTGTACTTCTGATTTTGAATCCCATTAATAAAATTTGATTTGGTTTGTTGTGTGTTTTTGTTTTCTTTGATTGCTTTGAATGAGTTTTCTTCTTATCTTTCTTTTTGAATCAATATATTTCTGATCAAAGAGATATTGTCGAAGGAAGCATTTATTTTAAGACTTGTGTTTTCCAAGCAATTTGAAATAAGTTCAAAGAGGTCCTGATATTAAGATATAGCTCAAACAATTGATTTTTAAGTCAATTGTCACTTTCATTTTGTCCTCAAATTATCTTTGCTAGAGTATTACACCAGAGATATGGTTTATTTCTTTGAGAATTACGATGATATTTAAACTTTTTACGCCGTCCATATTCTTAAGGAATCACTTTTAAGTGATTCCCCATTCTCTAGATGATTTCTTAAAGGAAATCTAAAATCTCTAAACCATGATAAAACTTCCAGTTTTGAAAGAAAATAAATAACATGATCAACTATTCACCTGTATTGCAATTAACCTCCAGTATCACCCCGCTCTCTTTGTCATCAAGAAATCTATGATTGTATTATTATTTAAAAGTGGCATAAGAGGGTTGAAAGCACTTATCTGTGGGAAGTGTGTGTAAACCCGTCGGGGTACTGAACAGGCTCGCCGACAGTGGGTAAATGCACACATGATACCAAGACAACTTCGTCAGGGTACTGAACAGGCTTGCTAGCAACAAAGCAATGTCGGGTCGAGAGGTAGCAGGTATATGTTTTTAAATTAGCTTTTATGGAAGTATACATCATGTTGATACAACTATTGGATGGGATTAAAGCATTTGAGTGGGTTAAATGACATCCCTATCGAGGCTATGGACGCCTGCTGGTAGCAGTGGCTCTGTCAACGGTATTGAAGTTCTTTTATAAACATCGTGACTCTTTGATTAAGACATTATTTCAGGTCATAATCTTCTACAAAGAAAATTCTATTGTCTGGTTATAACATTGAGCTTATCCTAATACTATATGGTCTCAGAGTGAATTTATTTCAAGGAGCTTAAATCCTTTTTCAAGTTTTATTATTTTCTTCCTAAGATGAAATATTACCAGATCATAGATAACTGCTTCACCCAGTAAGTCGCCATTTGTTGGGCCCCAACAACTCCCCTTATATTTTTACAAAATTTAAAGGGACCCTATTAGAATCTTCATAATTATAATGAGCTGCAGAATCAACCTTTTCAAATAGTTTCATTCCTCAGCTTGCTTTGAGACAAACTTAAGACATTCACTTTAGTATGAGTCATTTATTATAAGAGTATGTGTCAAAAGTTAGAAACGATCATAAAAATCTCAATTTAAACAAAAACGTTAATTTATATCAAATGTTTACTTTTGTTTAAATTATGATTATATGTTCTTTCTTTTGTTCATTAGCAAGTTTGACTATTTTTATTAATGCGTTCAATACTTCATAAAATAATATCTTGGGTGGTTTCTCATTTTAATGAAATCATTTGGTGATGTTAATTAATTAAATTCTTTTTTCATTTTGCATCTCATTTCAAAATAATAATAATCAAAGAATTATCTATCATTTGTTTGATTTTGTAAAAAACTAAAATTAATATTTTTTCTCCATTAAATTGAAGCTTCTAGATCATATTTTAAAACAAATTATAAATAATGTTTGTTTATAAGTTATAGTTAGTTTAAATTCATTTTTTATTTTTCTAGATTTTGTTTTATTCACAATTTTTAGGTTATTAATTTAGGTTTCTTTTTGTTTCACAGGGTTCTATTATCAAATGTTTGATACAGATTTGATCATGACTTGATTTTATTACCCAAATACATTCAAGATGATTGATCCAAAAATAATTTTGGATTTCTACAAATAATTTTATGAGCAACAATAGATAAAATTTGGAAAGGCGTCAACATCAGACACACGGTTTTGCAGGACTGATTGCAACCAAATCGTGAGGAATTTGGAGAAACCGTTGAAAACCTAGAACCAAAATAGACCCATTTACCTTCCATGTAGATATTTTCCCAAAAAAATGCACGATTTGAGAGATATTTGGGTCTCTTTTAGAGGCAAATTTCAGGTGGTGGAAATTAATAGTGACGCCCAGACTGTTCATTCATTTTATAAATATATGAGAAAGATCAGAGCCATGGGGGATACAAGAATTGGAGAGGAGGATTTTAATCCTTTCTCTTTTGTATATTATTGCTTTTGTAAACTTTTTATTTCTTTTCTAATGGAGTAATGGATGGCTGGAAGCTTTGGGAGAATGGACGAGTATTTTTAAAGAAGAATTTGGAATTCCAGGTTGTTTAATGACTTTTGTCCTCTAAGTAAAATGGTTTTATTTTCATATAATATCTTTATATTCTTTCACTAATTGATTATGCATTGATTTAAATAGCTTTAGTCATTTTTATCAATACATGGTTAATTATTATTATTTATATATTAATTTTTTCAATCTTTAAGAGTTTATTATCCAAAACAATTCTTCGAGGACTACAATATGGGCATGTGATTTTGAGAAAGAATATGGGAAAGTAATTCATCTTTGG
>SNQJ01S0106081.1:16638-29958 GCA_010110895.2 Picea sitchensis | reverse complement strand
AGTTTAGATCTAGGGAAAGAGTAGTATTCTGTCTTGTTTTGTTCTAGATCCAGGTGGATCTAGGGAGATTGGTCTGTGTCCGCACTCACGAATTTATCCTGAAACAGTAAGGACGTAAATAATTGCATCAAACAATTACTGGCAATAGTGCACAGAGGAATTTTATGGCTAGATAGGCCAATCTTAATCGACATCTATTTAATTGAAAAAATAATAGGTCTTCCCACAAATGGTGAGAAACCTGGACATTATCTGGATGATAATACCAAAGAGAAATCCTTAGTAGAGGAAATGAAGAAAACCTATGGAACAAAGGGAGTATCTAGGGGGATTATTATAAACAAATGCAGTGAACCCACGATGAGGTTAGCAACCAAACTTATGGCATGTAAATTTCTAAGGAATTGTCCCAAAGAAGAGGCGTCGGGAAGGGTAATAGCAACAACCATGTAGTGCATGAAGGGGACTCTACTGAGTTGGATTCCATACCTATTAAACCATGTTTTGGATGATTGAAAAGATGACCTAGATTTAGGGATGAAGTTCCATTACTTATAGCTGTTAATACTTATTGCATTAGAGGGATGGAAACACCCCAAATACAGTGTATTATGTAGAGAATCGGAAAATGCCACGCATCAAAATACAAAACATTATGGAACACAACTGCCACAAGGGAAAGAAAGACAAACTCTAGCATATTTGCGACAAATCTTGAATAAATACATGAATAGGTGCTCGAACTTGGTGGATCCCACAAGAGGTGGTGGAGGAATATAAGAAGATAGCCAACTTCAAAGCATCAAGGCACAATATGTAGATCCTTGCAAAAAGGGATCTAGAGAAGGAGTGGTTGTAGATGAGATACTGCATCACAACAGAGGAAGTGTAATGGGAAATGAAAGACTGGAAGGATGAATGGAAGGTTCCAGTTGAACCAACAAAAGATAAGAAACCATCATAAGAGGCCTCCTCACTGAAGAAGAGTATCCTGGTAGGAAATACAAGAAGAGAGGTAGTGCAAACAGGGTGTACTGTAGCAACAAGAACACTTAGATAGAAGAAGGCCATCACCAATACTGTCACACAGCGGAAGAACCACGTAGATGCCACTAATGGAGAGACACATAGGGAAGATAACATTATTTCACATGGGGGACAAGCAGGAGGGAACATACCAGAGACTGATACCCCAATCACAACAGAGAAAATAGAGTCAAGGACACCCAAAAGAACTATTATACAGTCAGGAGCATGCAAGAAAATGAAGGTGCATAAGGAGGTCCCCCAAATTTACCCCATAATAGAAGATGATGCGTAATTAGACGCGGAAAACGTACAGGACCTCATCGCAGAAGCATATGAAAATTCAAAGAAACAAAGAAAGAAGATAATGAAAGAGCTGATAGAAGTCAAGAAGGTCTTGGAACAGATACAATTTACCAAGGTGCAGCACAAAGGACAAACATAGCAACAACAAACCACACAAGAATAAGACATGCCAGTGTAGAGTGGGGAGGAGATAGTACAGATAATGACATTGGCAAGTGAAAACTTTAGAATTCCTAAGGACATGTTGCAAATGGACAAAGATACGGCACACAAACAGGTCAAGGAAATAGAAAAGATGGAATTGGTATTGGATAAGATACCAATAAAAGAGATATATAAGTTGTAGATGAGTGTTGCACAAGAAGTTCAATCCAGAGCTAGGATGAATGAAACAAACTTGGATACAACAAAGGAAGAGAAGGAGGTGCTAGAGACATTCATCAAAGATGTGCATATTGAAGGTGAGGAGAAAAAACAACGCACAGATAAAAAGGAGAAAATACTTGAGGAAGTCTTCCATACAATTACATGAAACACACTAGCACGGGAGATCAATGTGGAAGAAAAGATAAAAAGAATAGCGAAGACGATGGATGGGTATAAACAGGTGATAAGATAGTTAGTGGAGAATATGAAACCAACCACACCTCCGGAAGTCAAATCAGAGAGGAAGAAGCAGGCAATAGAGCACACACATTTCATCACGCTAGAAGTGAAAGAAGTAGTAGAGCTCTATGAAAGGACTGCGCAGATTTGGATGAGCCTTGTAGAAGACGAAGGGATCTAGCAATTGCATCAGAGGGAAGAAAAATTGAATGTCACAGTCTAGGATTTGAAGCAGAGACAAAAGACAATGAGTATTCCAGACTGGCTGAAAAGTGTGCAAGAGATGAAAAAATTGCAGGAAGAGGTAGGGGTTGCACAAGAGGAAAATAAAGCACAACGTACTCAATTGGATCCACTCCAGGAGAAATATGAAAATATGATAGTAGATTTGGATATAGAGAAAGGAAGACTAGAATAGGCACACTCAGAGAATAGAGAAGTGTTGAAGAAGCACATAATAGTGCAGGTGGTGTATACACTGATAGAGAAAAGTGCACAGGAGAAGACACAAGTAGATGCACTCACAAATAAGTTCTAGGCATTGGATAAATTTGTACATCAGGCACACACTGCCTGAGTGTCTCGGGATGAGCCACAAGTTGGTGTTGGGGACTTGTTGGAGCAGGACATTTTGGGGTTCAACGCAGTAAATGAGGCAGAAGGGACCAAGGGAATAATGCGTGCTAGGGAAGAAGGGAAAGTAGCATGATAGAGGATAAAGGAAGCAATGCACCAGGAATTAAGGAATATCAATGTAGAGTCAAAACAAGGAACGGTTGGATCTAAGACCAACCATGCGAGAGATAGTTAGAAAGTGGAAAAGTTGATCCCACTTAGAGTTAGGGTTTTTGAGTCATGATGTAAGGTTTTTTACCCAATTCCGTAGTATAAATAGAGGATGTATGAGGTAGCTAGGGTATCATCATCACTTTGTATGAGAGAAGTACTTTGAGAACCTTTTGGAGCCTGAGTTGCAGTACTAGTTTTATAGAGAGTTGTGGAGCTCAAATGAAGTCAATTATGAGATGTAACTGAGGGCCAGGCTGCAAGCTGTAGGGATTAGTGCGATGTTGGTCAGCCTCATGGCTCATTATTAAACCTATGATGTAATGCACACAATGCTATTGTGATGAAGAATAATAAAGAAGCAGAAGATCTTTGTGGATGTAGCCTAGGGGGGTGAACCATGGTAAAACCATGTGTTATGATAGAATAAGGATAGAATAAGCAAAACATCCCTAATCCCTTCCACGATTGCAGACACTTGGGTCATGCAATCACCCATAAGTCATCTCAGGTGAGACTACACTATGCACTCTAAGTGTGTTGTAGCCTATTGGTTTACCAGAAGGGCCAATGGTTTCTAGGGTTTTGAACTTGGAGAACTAAGGTAGAAATTGGGTCAGCCCAAACATCCAACAATGTGTATAGTTTTTTCGATACTCTAACTATCTCAATATTTAACTCTTAAGAATAAAGTCTTGAAACTCTGTAGGAATTGGTAAGTGATACTGGTAATGATAAATCCATTTGTTAATTCTTTAAGCTACCTTTCCACATATATAAATTGGTAACCCTTTCATGACTAGTTCCAATGTTGACTTTTGTACTATTAGTGGACATTATATTAATTGTAAAACAGGTTTAAAATACATTGCCAACCAATTAACAGCAATGATAATACTTACAACATGTTTATTTCACCAAGATAGTATTTATTGAATCTTCCTCACTTCATATATTCTTAGTGGTTGAAAAGATATCAATATCCTTAGTGGTTGAAAATATATCAATATGGATAGAAAATTATCTTTTTAAGTAGTGAACACAAGTACTAGTGTGTGGAAATTAACAATTTTATAAAAGATAGAAAGAAAAAAGAAAATTATCATTAAGTGGTTAACATAATTAGTAATATGTGAAAATTAACACTTTTACAAAAGAGAAAGAAAAAAGAACATTGTATAAAATATGACAAGCATATCCATGATTTTCTAGTGGTTTTGTACAAGATGTGTTCGGTGTGCTAGGTGCGTTATTGTAGCTTATGGAATGTAATTAAAATATAATATTTAAAACATTATTTATTCTTAAACTAGTAAAACTACTTTTATGATTTTTTTATTTTGCTTTTAGATATTAACTCCTTCCTTCAATTTTTTAAATGTAATATTTGAAGTTGAGGTCTCTAAATTTCTTAATCATTTGTAACTAATCATAAATGAGTGTTTCAAAAGAAAATGTAACTTTTCAAGTGGTCTTGAATATCAATAAAAATAGGTTGAAGCATAGGTAAGAAGAAAATGGTATTTTGAGTGAACTTTTTTTTCAATATTTGTTTTGGCAATTATTTCTCTTGGCCTATTTTATAAATAGAGTTGTAAGTAGTTCTTGAAATAAGTGTTTAATTAGTTTGTGATTGGTAAATTAGGAATTCAATTTTACATACGTTTTAAATGAAACATCATCAATCTTAAAATTGAATATCAAAACCATCTCTACTCCAAAACAAATTTTCATGATTTTCAATAACTAGAAGTTCTAACCAAAATCTCATCAATCTCAAAATTGGATATCAAAAGCTGATTAATCTTCCATTTGATTGTCTCCAAAGATCCTAATGTGCAAAAATTAGAATATCATCAATGAAGAGCATAAAATGACATGAATCTCTAGTCCAAGTTCTATGAAATATTATATTAGGATATATTTCTTGAAGCAAGTGATGGCTGATATTACTAGATGTGCTTGCATAGTAATTTCTAAAAAGTGTAAAATAATAGGTGGATAAATTGAACCATTTTTCTTTCCAAATTCTTCCATAAATTTGGTTTGGATTTTGTTGGAAGTTATAGTTCTCATGGGAACTTTGACCATAAAACTCTTTAAGAATTTTAGTACATTTTAAAAAAACCTATCAAAAACATTTACCTAAACTATGGATTTTCCTAACAATCTTAATAACTACTCCCACTATGTAAATCTTAAAACCCTAATTACATCCCTATACATAAGGGAAGTATTCTATGATGAAATCTGTGTTCTGGGAAAACTAAGAATTAAGATACTGAGAAGAGCGACTGACCTTGATTTCTTAAATAATTGCAAAGACAATGACGTTCTACTGAATGTTTTCATAGTTAACCACCGAATGAAAAACAAATGGAACTCTTGGCTTAGCTCTTGTTCAGGGTAATATTCATAGGGTTAGATCAACGTTGGACCATCTCTCACACGGCGCTCTAAACCTTCACTTAAACCTAACAAAGAGACTACAGTTTGATATTTGGATGGTGGTCGATTCTAGCATCACGATAAAGGCTGAAAATGAGAGTCGTACGACGCATATTAGAGGCATGAGAGGAATTTAAATCGCCTACCAGAAAGGCATGACATGAATTTAGATATTAGGAACAACTCAGATGACAGGCAGGACGTGAGTTCATATGGAAGTATAACTAACGTGTTTGCAGGTAGAAGTGACACAAAAAAGGTGGTTAACCTATCCTCTCACCAACTACAGTAGAATGGAATGAGTGTTCTGAAGAAAGGAGTCAACTTTGCACTCTCCCCCAAGACATTTTCGGTTGATAACATAATCTGTAGCATAGAAGAGGGCGTACGGTTGCTGGCCAAGCAGGATAAGGAAAGTATAAGAAAAGAGTATGTTGTAATCCTGAGAAGAGAAAAACCTCCAAAGAACAATTTAAATAGAGAATAATATTTTGCCTTGAAGAAACTCATAAATAACCCAGAACTAGTGATCCTAAAAGCAGTTAAAGATGGCGCCACAATAATTATAAATAGTGAAGATTATAAAGAAAAGATGATAGAGCACCTCACCTTGAGTGGCAGCTACAAGAAACTCACCAGCAACCCAACAACTAGAATAGCCAGGGAGGTCAAAAAGGATATAAAAGATTCCAGATTCCAACTTAGATGAATTAACCAAAAAATGTTTGCTTCCCACCTATGAGATAACTCCAAGGCTTTATTGTATTCCAAATATCCATAAGGAATGAATCCCCCTTGACCAATTGTCAACCCAATTGGTTCTCCCACTTATCAACTAGATGAATATATGTGGCGAATATTTTAGCCCCCTTAGTTGGAACAACAAACTCAGTCATTAAGGATTATTTTGACTTCATAAGGGTCATAAAGAATGAAATAGTGGAACCTAGCAACATCATCATTAGCTTTGTTGTGGTTTATCTCTTCACGAAAATTCCCCTTGATGAACTTATCCATATCATCAAGGAGATCATCGAACTTGAATCTCAAAACTAGAAAAATTTTGCCTTCAATCAACCTTCTTCAACATCCAAGGAGTGTTCTATGAACAAACTAGCTGCATAGGAATGGGGTCTCCTTTGACTCCCATTGTTTCCAGCTTGTTTATGGAAAATTTTGAAAAAATGGCTCTAGACACATACCCTATGAAGCCAAAAAGATGGAAGCTTTATGTTGATGAGACTAATGTAATATGGTCAAATGGGAAAGAAGAAATCAACAAATTCCTTGATCACCTTAACTTTCTCTTGGAAGACATCAAGTTCACAATGGAGTTGGAGAGGCACAATAGAATTCCATTTTTGGATGTATTGATTCATAGGAAACAAGATGGGCACCTTGGCCATAAAATTTATAGGAAGAAAACACATACAAAGAGTTATCTGCATGCAAGATCTCATCACCATCCCACTCACAAAATGGGATTTATGAACACCCTAGCCATGTAGACTATCAGAATCTTTGGTGAGGAACACCTAGAGTAAGTAAAATGTCACCTCACAAAGGTTTTCAATAGCATGGGATACAAAAATAAGGAAATCAGAATGACAATAATAAGAGCCATGGAAAAGGTAGGAGGAGAGAAGCATTCTAGCAATAGTCACCCTAGCAATATAGCCCACCTCCCTTACATCAAAGGAGTCATTGTTAGGATTTCCAAAGTCTTAAGGAAGAAAAAGATTGCGACCACTTTCAAACTTGTAGAAACCATAAGATAGAAGATGAGATTAGTAAAAGAAAAATCTGACCATCACCAAAATAAAGGATTCTATAAGGTGGAATTCTCATGTGACAAATGCTACATCGGAGAAATAGGATGATATTTCCAAGGATTAAAGAGAATGTATCAGGAAGAAACGCACATATACCTATATGTTAGTAGAGCATTCTAATAAAACCAAACATCTATTGATGCATGGTAGCATCAGACAGGTATTTTTGCATAGTTCTATGTGTCTAGATGTGTGGAAATAATCTAAATCCTTCTATCCTTGACTTTACTTTAATTAAAGGAATTATTAAAATAAAGTGATTTTATTATTTAATTGAATTAATTGATTTATTTAAGGCAATGCAAAAATTTAGAATTTAATCTTAGTCATTGATCTCAAGTGAAGTGAGAAGTAATCTCAATCCTCAATCACTTTGGAGATTAGGGTTATATTATAACTCAATATTATAAAATCAAGGCTAGGGTAAAGAAGAAGACACTTGACAAGACTTGACAGAGCAGAGACGGACTTTTTCTCAGAGAGGGTTGGATCACGAAGCACTGTGATTCAACAATATCTTGGATAGGTGGAGAAGGAATTCCATCTAGAGATTAGGTCAAGGAAAAGAGAGAATAGAAGCATCCACAAGTGGGTTTCAGCAGAGAAACCCTACAAGAAAGAGTTGTGTCATAAGAAGGTTTTCATATAGTCCTTGAAGTCGTGTACACAGGCATTAGTGGAGATAGGTGTGTATATGGAAGTTTACATAAGTAAATGTGCGTACACCTTGAAAAGAATTCCATATATGGGTTGTACAACAGATCATACCTTGCCATGTTTTTTTGTAGTTGCATTTCTCTGAGTGGACCATTATCTTGTTACAGGAGCCCTAATTGTATCATAATAAATTCATCTCAATACTGGGTTTCCCTCCAAGTTTGTTCTAGGGGTATTTACCAAAAAATATTGGTGTTTATGTGTGCATGATTTGGTGTCCAATTTTTCTTCTACTATCTTTATATGAGTTGAATATTCCAATAGTATATTTTTTTCGTCAGCTGCTAATTTAATTTGCAGTAAGGAAATCACTAGAAAACAAGATACCTAGGTGTCGGAGTAAGAGGTTTTCAACATGGTATCAGAGTGCATGCTATGAAGGAAAGCCAAATATCATATCCATACAATTGATATTAGATCTATAAAATCTATAGGAGATCTTATTAGATCCATAACCAACATTCAAAAATCGAAGGATGAATTTCAGGGAAACAATCGTACTAAGAAATAACTACGGTTTTGCAGTTTTACAGAGTTGTATGCAGGTTGCAAAAGGAATGGGAGTGCACATACGTTGGTGCCTTTGGATACATTCACATATACATGGGTTGCAGTAAGCATATTCATGTACATATGTGAGATTCATAAAGGAAAGTCACGTACATACACATGTTTCAGTGGTGACAGGCGCATGCAATATCGTACAGGTCAGTACAGGGGAAATTTCAGCAACAAGTTATTTCAAGGGAAGTTTATCAGGTCTAATGGGTGGTAGTAACACCTTTGAGAGTTGAAGATGGATTGGATGGAGCATCTGAATTCATATCTTGGAAATCAAGAGTGACTTTGGAATTAAAGGAGTATGACCTTTGGGAGTTAGTAGACAAAGTAGTTTCTCCACCGAAAGATCTTACAGATTTGGAAGTTCATCAAAAGAAGGAGATCAAAGTTGAGTGGTTACTCTTGGATTCAGTGAAGGATAATCTAATTCCTCACCTATATAAGAAGAATATGACCAAAGAGATGTTTTATACCTTGGTAGCTTTATTCCAGAGAACTAACATGAATAGGAAGATGGTCTTAATAAATAAACTCAGGTTAGTGCAAATGTCTAGATATGAAAATGTTACCAGGTATTTAATGAGGATCACATAGGTGTGTAATCATATTTCAACCATAGGGGATAAAAAAAAAGGACGCAAATCTCATGAATTTGGCATTCAATGGTCTTCCCAAGTCTTGGGAACCATTTGTCAAGGGAGTTTGCACTCGGGAAAATATTCCATATTGGTAGAGACTTTGGGATGATTGCATCCAAGAAGAGAATTTGGAAGATTCTAAGGGTATCAAGAAGGGAATTAGCGATGAGAACTTATCTCTTGTGAGTGAGACAAAGAAGGGAAAAGGAAAGAGTTATAGCAAGAAGGGTAATAGTGATGGGGATCATTGGAGCTAGGAAAGAACAAGGACTTGAGTAAAATCAAGTTCTTATCATGTCATAATAATGGACATTATGCATATTAGTGTCTAGAGAAGAATAAGAGTAAAGGAAAGACAAATACATCAACATTAGAAAAGACATATCTTGATGAGTTTGCTGCGAAATTTGAGAAGGATTACTCACAAGTTTCTTTCCTTTCTACCAACACTACTACCAGGAGTGTGTGGTACTTGGATAGTAGTGCATCTCATCATATGAAAAAAGCATGGGAGATATTTAGTTGACTGGCAGAGAGGGACTCAGATGTTCATGTGCAGCTTGGTGATGATTCCAGGTATGCATTGAATGGAGAGGGAACAATTACATTCCATTTTGAGTCAAGAGGCTCATTAGATGCCCAAGATGTGCTTTACATACTAGGTTTGAAGGATAATTTTCTCTTAGTCTTAGCTATGGATGACAGGGTTTTCTCATTACTTTTCAAAGAGGGAAAGTACTCATATGTCTAGATAAAGGTAGCCCAAACATAGCAATGGTGGTCGTTGTGGTTAGAGAGGAAACTTTATATAGGTTGTAGGGAAATCTTGTTTAGGATTTGGTATACAAAAATGAAAACCTATGTGAGTTTTAGCACGAGAGGTTGGGACACCTACACTACAGGGAATTTCCTATTGTAAGGGGTATTGGTATAGGTCTTCCATAATTTAGTATTGATCAGTAGGGAGTGTGCAGAGAGTGTGCACTTGGAAATAATCCCAAGGATACTTTTCCAAGCAATGAGAGTAGGTCCATGGAGATCTTGGATCTTATCCATTAATATGTGAGTGGGTTGATGTATGTAGCATCACTAAAGGGATTGTCATAATATGTAACTTTTATAGATTATTTTTCCAGGAAAACATGGATATTTTTTATGAAGACCAAGGATGATTTCTTCAGTCGGTTTCAATAGTTTAGAGCTTAGGTGGAGAACTAGACAAGGAAGAAGATCAATTTCTTGAGGTCGGATAATAGGGGATTACACCTCCAATGAATTCAAGGATTTATGCAAGGAGGTAGGGATCAATAGGGAGCTAACAGTCTCATACAACCCTCAACAAAATGGGGTTGAGAGAGAATGAATTGGTTCATCATTGGTTCTACCAAGTCTATGATACATGACCATGAGTTTCCTATGTTTCTTTGAGAAGAGGTGTGTAACACATCGATATATGTGTATAACATGATCCCTCACAAGATATTGGGGGAAAAGACTTCAAAGGAGGAATTCTCAAGATTGAAGCTAGAGATATGACATTTGAGGATATTTGGTTGTCCATTCTACATCCATGTGCTTGTTGAGAAGAGGACAAATTTGGATCCTTCAATACAAAAGGGTATATTTTTGGGGTACAATGAGACCTAAAAGTCTTACAATATATTCATTCCAATCTATAGGAAGACAGTTGTGAGAGGATATGTTAAGTTTGAGGAGAACTTGGCATCTAGGAGATCTTTGGAGCCATCAACAATGACAAAGGATGAGGATCAAGAGGCTCCGAAGGATGAGAAACAATCAGTCATTCAAACTTCAAGTGGGGAGGAGGAGTTAACCTCTTCCATTCCTGTCAAGGGAACCAGGTGATTATTGCATAAATTGAGGGATGTTATTGAGTCTCATAGGAGTGTGGTCAGAGAGCAAAGGCCTCTGAGGAATTTTACGAACTATATGTCACTTATGAGTAGGATCGTTGATGTTGAGCCTTCTAGTTTTGAAAAAGAAACAAATTAGTAGGTATGGCGAGATTCCATGGTAGAGGAGTACACCTCTATTATGAGGAATGATGTTTGGGACATAGTGCCAAGACTAAAGGGGAAGTCGGTTGTGAGTTCCAGGTGGCTCTACAAGATCAAACATGCTACAGATTGTAGCATCGAGAAGTTCAAGGAGAGGTTTGTGGTGAGAGGGTTCTCCTAGAAAGAGGGAGTGGACTATGATGAGACATTTTTTGTAGTCACTAGGTATGATTCTATTTGATTTGTTATTTCTATTGCTTTAGTTATGAGATGGTGGATACATCAGATGGATGTGAAAAAATATTTACTTAATGGGATCATTGAGGAAGAAGTATATATAGAGAAACCTCAGGAATTTGAGGTACGTGGGAGGGAGTCTCATGTGTGTAATCTTGAGAAATCCTTTTATAGAATCAAATAGGTTCCCAGGGTGTGGTATTCTAGGATTGACGAATAATTTTGAAGTATGGGCTTTACCAAGAGTGAGGCAAATTGTAACTTCTACTTCATACTTGTTGGGGTTGATCCACTCATCTTGGTTATGTATGTAGATGATTTATTTCTCACAGATGCAGAGGAGATTATTGCATGGTGAAAATTAGATTTAGATATTGATTTCAAGATGAAGTACATTGGTTAGATGCATTATTTCTTAGGGTTATAGGTATGGCATGTATCAGAAGAGATCTTCCTTGGATAAGGGAAGTATGCAGTTGAGATCTTAAAGAGATTCAGGATGGAGGATTGTATACTAATGTCTACACCTATGGTTAGCAATCTAAAGAAGGTTTTTACATCAGATTCAAAGTTGGTGGACCCCGGGATATATAGGAAGTTGATAGGGTCCTTGATGTATTTAGTCAACATCGGGCTAGATATATTGTTTTCTATGAACACCTTGTTAGAAAAATAGGATCGTGAAGCAATAAAATAAAGAAAATGTGGAAATAAAACATAGAAGATACACAATACAATAGAGACACATATATACGTGGTTCACCCAGTGTGGGCTATGTCCACCAGAGAAATTTACAGGTCCTTCCTTTATTATTATCCAACAAATGAAGGGATACAACCTACAACACACCCACTATAACTTCCTCTTCTTTCTCTCACAATCTCCTCACTCAGAATACAATATTCACAATGATTCATAGTCGTAATAGATTTCCCTCATAAAGGAGGGTTTCCTTCTAGGGAAAAAAAACCCTAACATAACTTCTACCATCAGATCTGAGACCTTATAATGAACGGTCTATATTTATAATGAAATTACAATATACATTTACAAGGCAATTTTTCCTTCAGGGGCCCGCTTTCCCCCAGAACCCGCAGATAGGGTAACCCCCCTATGCACTCCCTCGCGTGGAGGAGTGTACATACTTCCATGGTGTAAATTCTTCATGGGGTATAAACATGGCTAAAACAAAATACCTCAAAATCAAGAATATAATCAGGCTCCACAACCAACAATATCCCACTTGGAGACTGATCTCAACAACTCCATCGTTGTTGTGTCTACTGGACTATGATCCTTCTTGGATCTGAAAAATTTCTCATCTTCATATTCATGCTTGAATACCAACTAAAACTGAGCAGGAACATAGTTTCTCCCTGGTTACTCCTTTAGTTAACATGTTTGCAAGATTTTGGGTAGTGTGTATCTTTTCCAACTTCAAATTTCCATCTTCCCAAACAGATCGTATGAAATGGTACTTGAGTTGTATATGCTTAGCCTTCGAATCGAAGGCTAAGTTCTTTGAAATATGAATGGAACTCTCACAGTCACAGTATAACCTTATATTCTTCTGCTTCTTTCCCAATTCCTCCATAAACCTCTGTAACCAAATCATTTCTTTACTAGCCTCTGTAGTAGCAACATACTCTTCCTTTGTTGTTGAAATTGCAACAACCTTTTGTAGTTTTGAAATCCAACTTACTATTGTTCCACCTATAGTTAAAACATACCCTGTGGTGCTCCTCCTGCTATCTTTATCACCTTCCATATCTGAATCAACATATCCTTGTAGAACAATTTTTAAGCCTCCAAAACATAATACATGAGTAGTAGTACCTCTCAAATACCTGAGAATCCAATTTATTGCCTCCCAATGTTCTTTACCTAGATTGTTCATATACATTCTCACAACTCTCACTGTATGGGAAATATCTGGTCTTGTGCAAACCATGGCATACATCAAGCTGCCAATTGTTGATTAATAAGGGACCCTGGACATGTATTCTATCTCCTCATGTGTCTTGGGACACATTTCCTTATTTAATTTGAAATGGCTAGACAAAGGTGTACTAACTGGTTTTTCATTCTACATTCTAAACCTCTCCAACACCTTCTCTATGTACTCACCCTGAGACAATGTCAAT
>SNQJ01S0106080.1:56122-81354 GCA_010110895.2 Picea sitchensis | reverse complement strand
AATTTTCCATTATCCCAATCCATCAACAACTTAAAATCTCCAAGAACTTGCAAACACCTAATATTTTTTTCAAGTGCCACTTTCATCAACATCTAGAGGATGTAGAATTCAACCAGGTTATTTGCTCCCAGTCCTGCTCCATATTTTAAGGAGAAGAAATGGTAATGATCTAAAAAGAGTATGACTCNCCAAGGCTTTTTGAAATCAATACGGGGCTCATGCAATACCCTTTGGGATTTAATATTAATATTAATATCAAAATTGATGCCCAAAATAATTTTTTATTTTTTTTCTAAATAAATTTTGGTCGTCGCATATTCGACGACAATTTTTATTGATGCGACGATTTTGCTATATAAACAATGAAAAGTTGTCGTCGCCTATGCGACGACAATTTCTATTGATGCAATGATTTTGCTATATAAACAACAGAAAGTTGTCGTGGAATAGGCGATGACAACTTCTATTGATGCATCGGTTTAGCTACATAAACAACAAAAAGTTGTGTTCGAATAGGCGATGACAACTTCTATTGATGCGTCGATTTAGCTACATAAACAACAAAAAGTTGTCGTCGAATAGGCGACGACACCTTCTATTGATGCGACGATTTAGCTATATAAACAATGAAAAGTGGCGTCGAATATGCAGTGACAACTTCTATTGATGGGTCGGTTTAGCTACATAAACAACAAAAAAAAATTGTCGAATATGCGACGACAGCTTCTATTGATGTGTCGGTTTAACTATAAAAGTTGTTGTCGCAATTTAGACGAAAAGTTGGTTTGAGATTGTTTGCCTATATTGTCGCTTGTGCGACGTTTGATCAAGTTCGTCGAAAATGCCACGTCACATAAACCGACATTTTAGAGACTCCAAATTCGTTTCCATATCAACGACATAACATCGCAATAGCGTCGAAACAACCGTCGCAAAATGGGCCAATTATGCTAATGAGAGAGTACAGTGGACCGGAAGAGCACATCCGGTTGTTGTCTTACTGTGAAGTTTGCCATGACTTCCTAATGCAGCAGGTAACAAAACTCTGTGGCCTTGAGTACCACAGAAGTAGAGTATAAAACATCGAGTGTGCGAAGCCATATGGATTCACAAGCTTCTGACATATTTACTTGACCATGGGATGGATACTATGATGATAACCAAGAGCCATGTGTAAAGCTCCTTGAGAACCGAGTGTTTCCTGATGGATTGGAACATGATGAGATGAAATATCCTTATATTAGAGATATGATGTAGAGGAAAATCATACACATGCAGTACCTTCCTACACATGAGCAGATAGCAGACATCTTCACCAAACTAACTTGGTAAAGAATGCCTCCCTAGTTGAGAGGGAGTGTTGATGACTACAGTCAAGACAAAATTCAAGGTACATCCGTGTGGGACTTGTCATGATGAAGAATGCCTCCCTAACTGAGAGGGAGTGTTGATGATTGCAGTTATGTGAGACATTCTCTAGCTTACAAACTTGAGAGAAAGCCCCTGAGAAGGGTGTGTGGTTCCTATCTGAGACAGAGCTGTAATGTAGAGATGACCACCTCCTTACAGAGAGTTGACAAGAAATCTAGATGATTCTCCTGTGTAATGCAGTGAGAAAGGAGATATGCTGAGTTGGACATGTCTGTGGCTGAGCACAAGGTGAACGTGTGAAATCCCAAAGTGTTGGGTGCATCGTCATGAGAACATAAATGAAGATGATGTATTAGCCTCCTCTGAGCAGAAGACTTGATGAGAAACTCCAAATGACTCTCCTGTGTAATGCAGTGGGAAAGAAGATCTGTTTGAATGGACATGCCTGTGGATGGGTAGAGGGGAACGCGATCCTAGTAGCTGAGCACTAGTGAAGAAGTGGTTCTTCTGTGTAATGCAATGAGCCAGAGATATGGACATCCTTATGGATGTGCCCCTAGTGGATGAGCACTAGTGGGTGTACAAGATCCCTTTCTATATTGTTCAAGAGTCAGACCTTCCTGTAACTCTAATTGTACTGTAAAGGGTACAGGTCGGCCCCACCTTAATGTGATTAATACTAAATGTAAAAGATAATTAATCTGGTTAATATTAATTATAATGTGACTTAGAGAGGTCAGCCCTATTCTGCAAATAGACACTTCTGTTGATAGGTCAAGTCTAATATAAGTAAAGGTAGATTCCCCATTGTGGAATTACATCTTTTATGTGAGTTTGGAAATTTCAGCAAGTACATCTTCTTGGGAAAAGTGCACACCTTTCTTGGGCACTAGTATTCTAGGGTTTGAGCATCCTCTTGTGCGCTAGGTCTTATTGGTGGTGAAGGTTTTTCTCTTGAAGAATATATCAAAGGATTTGGTTGGGTTTTCTTCCCTTGTTGAGAAGGGTTTCCTAGGATACTTCTTGTGCTCTTGTGCATGGTGTTTCTTCTTGTGATCTTGGTTGCTGCAACATTATTGTTTATGGTTAAGATAAATGCTAAAATGAAATGACCTTTATGCTTAACCTAGCATATTGAAAAATCAAAAAGTTGGAGTGACGACGAAGGGTTGACAGCTAGTGGTGCAGTGTCAGTGGATAGGCTCCTAAGAGAATAAAAGTGCATCCAACCTCCTATTAAAAACTTGATCAACAATATCCAAACACATATCAAAAATTAATTGTAGTTGCTCGATTGAAACACCACCCGAAGAACCACCTCAAAATATGCACTCTTCCTAGACAATCATGATATCCTAAAATGCAGCAGATGGAGCTACGTCTTCAATGAACCCCATGCTACCTTTTCCACTCGGGCTCTTCGTTACTCTGACCTAACATCTATGTTTCCACCTTGTACCCTCTTCATTAATAATTAACGAGAAGCACATTCATAGTTAACGAGAGGCCACTTTTTACATTTAGCAACCCTTTTGTAATTTGTTGTACAAAATATATGTGAAGCATTTTACCCAGTTTAAAATAATGGTCAGCTGCTCGGATCGTATTTTGGACAGTTAACCTTTTTTTTTTCTCATAACGTCCTTAATCGTGCAATGTTATCCTAGTTTTCAAATGCCTTTGCAATAAAATTCCAATTTTTCAACAATGGGACCTCTTCATCAACAATCGAGTCAACGATTATTGATGTGAAAGAAAACCGAGCTTCCTTATTGAGGTAATTTTGACATGATTATTAAAGCAGTTCAATTCCGAGAAAATGCCTGGTAGAATGGTCAATAATTTCCTAATTTCCAGTCGACAATCTTGAAACTTGTAAGTCATATCCGTTCCATACGTCCGTCGAAACTTTTCACGACAAGTATTTATGGCTTGATTTGTAAACTCCTCTCCAGAGATCGTTGGGCTTTAGCTCATGTGAAATCTAGCAATGGAAGGCGTTGGATTCGCCTCATCTGTTGCCTCCCTTGTGTTTATGATTTGCATGCATACAAAATCACAGTACACCATCTTCTATGAGCTCTGCAAGCACAAGAATACTGAAAGTAGGTGTGCCTTGGAAGAAGGTGTTCACGGAATTTGTGTCAGTAGAAAAGAACGGAACAAACTTTATTGTTGAGGGATTCTGCGTGAAGGTGTTTGAAGAGTCCATTAAAACACTCAATTATTCCGTCCATTATATCCCATATTACAACTCCACCTACGATTATATTATGCACCAAATTGTTCTTAAGGTATACGTCTTGTCTGTGTCTGGACGCTTAGATTATTTTGGCATTCTTAACGGTAATAGCAGTAGCACCAAGTATTACCCAAACATTCTCATATCTTTTATGTTGTCTTATATTTTTTTTTTGGCTGTTCAGAAATTGGATGCAGCAGTAGGAGACTTCACCATCACATCAAAACGTTCTCAAAAAGTACTATTTGCACAACCTTTCTTAGATTTTGGTTTAATGGCAGTTGTTCCATTGAAAAATCAGGATACCATTAGTTTTGGCTGGGTTTTTACGAAACCTTTCACCGCTGAAATGTGGCTACTACCGGCGGGGTTCTTCATCTCCGGAGGGATGGTGGTTTATATTTTGGAGCGCAGAAACAATCGGTGGTTCCGAGGGCAGCCTAGCAAGCAATTCGGAAGCATATTATGGTAAGGAACAACTTTGGCCATGCCCTATTTTATATACCTATCAATTGGACTGGACAAACCAACTATGGCAGCGATGGAACGGCTTGGAAAACATATTAAATTTAGAAATGTTTGTTTGTGTGTAGGTTCAGTTTTATAACTTGGTTCACTAATCACGGTACGTTGTTCTCTTTCTATATCACAAATTGCGTTTTTTCTGTTTAAGACGTAAGGAACTTTGATCGAAAAAATGATTTGGGATAGCAGATGATATCCGGACCGTAATGGGGCGGATAGTGCTTGTGGCCTGGTTTTTCGTTATTGCAATTCTGCAATCGTGCTATACAGCAAATTTATCGGCTATTCTAACAGCCCCACGTTTAGAACCGACTCTTAGCGACACCAGCAGTGTAGTGGCGAGCAATCTAAGAATTGAGTATCAGGTGGAATCTCGAGTCATAAATGGATTTTTAGATTACTACGGAGTCTCTAAGTATAGACGAGTACCTCTAGTCGAAGTTGAATATTATAATGCTTTGTCTAGAGGTGATGTGGGTGTTATCGTGGATGAACGTCCATACATTGAATCTCTTGTTGCAAAACATTGCAATCGCCTCGCCTTCGCTGGCCAAACGTTCACCATTCAAAACTGGGGATTTGTAAGTGATTACTATTGGGATGTGTATTTTGATTTCCGTGTCCCTAACATTCAAGGAAATAACTATTCATGACGCTTTTAATTTTATTATTTTTGGATACTGACCAGCTGTTTTGGGCAGGTGTTTGATCGCATGTATTATCAACTGGTAAGAGACATTTCTATCAGAATACTAGAGCTATCAGAAAACGGTGACCTTCTCAGATTGCAACAACAATGGTTACCTTTCTATAACAGTGATTTCAACAAATATAGTGATCAGTCGGGAACCAGCCAACTTCAGGTTCAACACTTCTGGGGTCTTTTCGTCATAGCAGGGCTGGTATCAGCGATAGTGCTATTGTTTTACACGGTGCAAAGGAAATGGAATAGTTCTATAATGGTCTCACCAACTCCCCCTCCCCTTGAAGGCTCATCTGGCCCAACTCCTACTACTCCTCCTGAAGGTTCATCAGGCCATGGCCGCGGAGGCTTTATTCCCGGCGACGACCATGGCGGAAGGTTGGAAGTGATGAAGAAAATTCAAAATCTGAGGAGAACAAAAATGCTCGCTAATGCCATGCCATTTGTTGGAACATGAATCACACTCCAAACGAGGCTGCGTGTCATCAAACACGCAACCCAGTGGGGTTGCTTGGTTGCTTATTAGCTTGATAGATTGTGGTTGAACATGTGTTCGTCTAAGTTCCTCGCTTGTCTAAGTCTTAACACCATCTTATTGCCCTTTTTGCTTCTCATTTTTAGTTGTGTACCTGACCACAATATGACCCATTTTATTATAAAAAATTAGTTGGTGATTTAAGTTTTTGGTTAGTCTTATTAAGGATTTGGCTTCTTTGTGGATGTGATAAAGGTTCTCTTCTGATATATTTTTATAATTTTATCAATATAAATTATTAGGTTCTCTTATTTCTTGGAAATGTCTATTTCCATTATTTGCCTAATCCACTTATAGAAGTTCAATTATCATTGCTTTTGCGTGTTTATTATTATTCCTATTCATTTTCCATTTTATGTTCACATTTGGTGATTAGGTCTTATTTCTTGGAAATGTCTATTTCCATTATTTGCCTAATCCACTTATAGAAGTTCAATTATCATTGCTTTTGCGTGTTTATTATTATTCCTATTCATTTTCCATTTTATGTTCACATTTGGTGATTAGGTCATTAAGCTGAGTGAATTTTCGCTATCTCAATGTTTAATTCTCACTTTTTTTTGAAAAACTTAAAAGAAAACACCAAATCAGAGTCCAAGCTTATGTATTACAAGAAAAAGGGGATTTTAGTACTCATTAGTGTTAATATTTGTGAAAGATTTTGGAAATCCCTTATTTTAAAATAGTAATACAAGTTTGCAAAAGTTGTGTATATGTGGGGATATGCAAGTGGTGCTAAGATTTATGGTACAAAAGTGGAACTTGTAAAGGATTTTATTTATGGTGTTAACACATAGGTGGAGTTCCATGGTGTATGGTATATGGTTTCTAATCAATCTAGTTGCAATTGACATGCACTAAGAATGACTCTTATCTTAAGGTGAACTTATCTTCACCATGCATCCCTTCCCTTCTATTGAAGAGTTGGTGATGGGTGGAAACGAACTAGAACTAAACTCATTTCATTTGGGGAGAAAGGAGAATCTCAAAAGAAATCTCAAGCACTTGCCTGAGCTCTTAGGTAGGAGGGTACAGTCAAGGGGAGTAAAAGCACATGTACTCAAGAAAAAAGAGGGAAATGCCTGGGAAGGGGTCCAAAGGAGAGATGAATAAACGTCTCGGGTAGGGGTCTTGAAGAGAGATGAATACAAGAAAATCTACTTAAGTTCTTCTTTTAAAAAAAAATTAAAGATATACTAAAAAAGAAAGCCAATGCAAGAAATTTGCTTCATGATAGAAAAATATGAACTATGAAAATCTCTTACCCATTCTAGATTGACATTATACAGAAAAATCTAAAGAAGTTATCAACTGAGACAATCTTTAATCAACAAAATTGGCCTCTTGATTGGCCTCCTTCTTTCAATAAAAGAGTAGTCTTTTACATTCGTTCATAGAGTCCAAAAGATAAACAACCCTTTTTCTCTAACTTTCATCCTTTCTTATATAACCTTTACAAAACAATTAAACTAACTTCTTTAACTCTTAACCCTATTCCAACTTGTTGAAAGATTGGTTTCCATTAGATTGTTGAAAGATTGGTTGTCATTGATGTCGACCAATGAATAGGAAGTTAACAAATTGCATGTTAGTTGCATGTCATTAACAATACATTATGAGTTGGCCCTAAATTACGAAAAATGTAAATTCTAAAAAAAAATAGCTAATTTTAGAAAATTCTAGGATGAATCTAAAACTGACCAATAACTAAGAGCTAACTAGAGTGACACTATTCATCAACTCATCTGATTACATGCATAAACAAAGAGATAATTGATAATTAAATAAATAAACAAAAAAAAAACACTAAAACTCGAATTTGAGGCATCATATGAAGGAATTTGGCTCCCCAAAAGTGTCAAAATGGATTTCAATCCAATATATTAGATCGAAATGACAGTGAACTCTTCGAGACACATCTCCCTGTAAAATTTCATCCCAATCGGATAATTGAGTCAAAAGTTACGACTCTCGGAAATGCCTGCATTTTTAATGACATCCTCATTGGAAACACATATACAGAGAAGAGTCAATTAAATATTTGTGTGTGAATATAGATTGACAGATCTGAGGCAGTGAGATGAAGGAAACAAATTTTAGTGAAGGGAGAAGTTTACAGGAGTTGAATATACTTTAGAAAAGTTACTACACCAATGTCTTTGAGGTAATCCACGAGTTGTAGAAGGGAAAAGCATGGAAATCTGTGAGCAAGTAGTGTACAGGTCGCAGATCTGTGAAGGAGACAAGAGAAAGATCATATGTCTAATCCACCAAGTCAGATATAGATTTAAGGAATGTCTTCCTGTGTATGTTAGGGGGTGTATTCTAAAGAAATCAATAACATATATGTCTTAGTGATTCATAATCATTTCATTTGGAGAACTCTCTTGTGGATCTTGGTATGAGGTATGTGTGGTTGCAGTCTTGATGAGATATGGAAATCGGTAGCAACAATAGAAATATTAGAAACAACTATAGCAACAGGTTATCAGTTACAATGACAAAGGTAGTGACATATTAGTCTACATTTACATTTCAGGGCAGTTGGATGGGGCAAGGAAAGGGGTTTGTAGCCTCCTTTCAGTTGGAGTTGATAAATTAGGGAGTTGGAGTTTCCTTCAGGTTGTAGCCTGTAAATAGGGAGTTGGATCCTCCTTCCAGTTATAGCTGGAGAAATAGGAAGTTGGTGCTTCCAATGAATGTACTCTTTGATAAATAAGAAAAGAATTCCATGGTTTTCTCCCGCATTGTGTTTCCACGTAAAATTCTGGTGTATTGTGTTTATGTGATGTTTATGCATTGAATTATCCTGTTGATGATATATTGAATGCTAATGATAAACTATTGAACATTATTAGAGGTTTTGTATTGTGGTTAAAAGTAACAATTGTACTTATACTAATTCAGCCCCCTCTCAATGTCCCAACAAAACTAAGGTCTTCTTCTTGGTCACTTGGGACATTTTTTTATATTCCTCCCATTTCTCAAAAAGACTTTCACAAAGTTCAATATGAGGAAAAACATGTTGTTTTAATGGGTCCCCCAAAGTTAGTACATCATTTTATAACCTTTTAGTATATTTATTAATCTTAAGAAAGAAGAATTCAAAGGAAGCCACTTTCTTAGTTTCTTCATCAAGGATTTTTTCTAAGTGTTTATTCTCAACACTTTGGATTGCTTGAATTTCTTCTTTAAGCTAAACCATGGAGTCTTCAAATTGTTTCATCACATGTTCCACTAGATAAAAATTTTATGGAGGGCCAAATGAAGGTAATTCACACTTTACTGTAATGTCCTCTATACAATCCCAAATTTTCAAACATTGTAGCCAACATTGTTCTATGTTTCTTAGATTATCTCAAGCCAAATTTTCCTAGAAACTCAAATCTATTTCTATTTCTTGAATCTCCTTCTTTTAAAAAAAAATGATATTATGATTCTCCTATCCCCTAAACTTATGGATTTCCTTAATAATCGTGAGTTGATCATACGTCTTTGCTTGAGTCTCTTTCCACAATAAAATCATCTTATACGTAATGAAATGTTGTAATGTATACTCTTGCAACTTGAAAGATCTAGAATAAAAATCTCTTATAACATTTCTATTGGATTCAGATGTAGATGCCACATAATCAACAAATGTTTGATTGATTTCCTTCGTAGATTTTTCAAACTCAATTTATTTTTCCAACTTTTTTATTTTGTTAGGGACCTAACCCCTCATGTTTGTAGAACAATATATCCGGATGTAATAAAGGTCAATATTAATAAGGCCTTGCAATAAAGTAGAATAAGTTGAATGTAAGAAGACCTAATAGAATCTTTCGCTTCTAGAAGGATCTTCCTTTAGATGGTTCTTTCGATAGACATATTTAGTATAAATAGGAGTCGAGGGTATGAGAACCCTAGATTGGATATTATTGTAATAGAGCTATGCTCGACTGGAGTTTTCCCTCTCAAAGAGGCCCGTGAACATTGATCTCAGAATCAAAGTGCTCTTTTTTATGTTATTTTGATATCATTTCAGTGTTATTGTAGTGTTGGTCTGGCTATATTGTTATTTATCTGCCATTTCTAGCATTTTTTTTTTCTGTTCTGTATACTTTTTATATCTGGAATATTACAGGTGGTATTGAAGCACTTTCCTCAGCAAAAAATTGTGGGTTAATTTTTTTTTCAAGGTAGAGACATATTCCGACGTATTTAAGCTACATAGATTTGTCGTTAAGCGCATAAACCCACGGTTGAGGGATTCATACATGCAGGAAATGCAAGTGGTTCTTAAGCGCACATTTGTTGGCCACCCTTGTAACCCCTGTTGGTACCCCTTTGAGTGGTAGCGCATCATACAACACCTGTATACGGACTGACCTAGATTTCCTTAAGCCCTCTTTAGATAAACCGATCGTCAGCCTGACTACTATGGTGTCACTAAGAACAACACTCGGGAAGATACTCTCTAGTACTTGGGTAGTCGGGTAGTACAACTAAGGGCACGGTTGTTAGAAGGGAAAAACTCTCTATGGCCAAAGGTAAACCACAACAGACATGTATGACTGCAGAAATCAATTCAATTCCATTGTATGTTATATAAACTAATGTGCATGATAAGAAAGAGTCCTAGCTCGATCCAACGTTCGATGATGTTCCACCATTGAGCACTTCAACCGAAATATTTATACCTACAATAAGTTCTTAACAAATGAGCATAGTAAGTACATGGTGATAGTATAGAGGGGTTAGCACATTAGATAACATAATACATTAATAAACATGACAAACATGCCCATGGATAATAATCATATATTTGCATGATACCAATAGGATGGGAAAGGATTATTTCTATTAATAATTGATCAACAAAAGTGACAACATTACAGACTTCTGTGTCGGCACGGTTTGAAACCAAGAAGCCAAGTTCCTTCCAACTGGGCCTCCACCACTTCAATCCTCCACCAAAGGAAATCTCATAGGAGAGAGACAATGAGATTCTCTCAACAATAGGGAAAAATCTTGGGGGCTGAACACTGTGTTCAGACTTGAAGGACAAAGGGATGCAGACTCAATATGAAGTAATTTCTCTAGAGTAAATTTCGTCTCAAAGTTGAATGCTTTCTCCCCTTTTCCATAGTTCGGAATTGTTCTTTTATAGTCTTCAAAATGAAACTGAAGGGTCGAGTCAAAACGTTTCCAGTAGGTGGAAGTCCAAGGATCAAATATCTCCTGTCGTGTCATGGAAACCTGACTCCATTTTGTATTTTCTGGCACAATTCCTGATGTACGTGGGTTGTAGTGGAGCAACCTGCGTATACACATGCTGTATAGTAGATAGGGCACGTATATGTGGAAAAATATGTATTTTTGGCTCTGGATTCATCAAAAAGGGATGACAAGTCTTCATAGGGAAATGGAAAAGGCCCTATCTACAAGATAGCAATGGTGGGGAAAATCTTGCTATAACAGATGCCCCCTAATGTGTGAGATCAGAGGAGTATCTGTGATGGCCGAAATACATTATAAATAACCCAGAAGTGGAGTGGTAGAGAACCAACTGGATGAACTCGATTTTTGTACTGACTTTGCATACATGGCTGCCAAGAATACAATGCAGATCCATGTGGAAAATATACCAAATAAGTGTTTGTGGCCATGAATAGGCAAATACAAATGCGGTTATATGCCAAAAGTTGTCATAGTCATGAACAAGGCCCAGTGAAACCAGTCTCAAAATCAATATGAAGATATATATACACCATGGAGTACAATCTGATCTCCCATGATCACTGAAGTCGAATAGGTGCTGGTCCAATGAAGGGGAAGCAACAACTCAGGAAAGTTGTGGCCATGTAGTGATGTCTTCAAGTCTTCTACACTATCTGCCAAGGGTGCAAGTCTACATCATGTGAATAAAGGAGTTGAGGTCGAACATAATGAGACATTGTTTGATTACCGGTCATTGAGGTATACCATTAACAAATGCGAGACAACCTACCAATAATGAAAGTAGGTATCAAGGCACTGAGTACATTCCTACAAGTGTGAATAAAGGATTCAGTGTCGAACACTTGATAAATCCATTGATCAGGAGACATTGAAGCAAATTTTCCATCTGTCAATGGCGAGAGAGCCTGCCACTAATGACTGTAAGCCTCAAGGTACTCATAAAACTCTAGGTCCCGTATCCTGAATAAATGAGCTGAAGTCGATGGAAAGAGACCCGCTGAAAGGAGAGCATTAAGGCATCTCTCATTAGTCAGCACAAGGAAAAAATAAGGAGCTTCATGATTTGGTGGAGATCAGATGAAGAACATGTTCACAAACCAATGACCATGTGCATCTTTCGTGTGTACCAAATGCAAGAAGTATACGAAAAATACCCTCTGAATAACAGCCAATGATGAAAATTGTTGACAAAGGTGAGGAAACCACCAATAAGGCTAATGGCATCCAAGACACTACACGAATCCCAAAGTGTGAATATATGTCTTGTCGTCGAACACAAGGGAAACTACCCAGTTAGTGACCAATGATGAAATGTCGATTGCTAGGTCCAAGGTGACCTACCGATCATGAAAGTAGGGCCAGGGTGCATGATAAGACCATAGTATCATGTGATTATGAGACAAATTGAGGGTATGGATGACATGCAAAGTTAAGCTTTATGAGGAGTGGCCGACACAGGTTGATAGACTTCCTTTGAACAAGAGCATGATACATATGGTGGACTCTAGTAGCATAGACTCAATGATGTGACTATTAGATGTAGGAGGCATCAATAACGTTCTCTATAGGGACTGGAAGAGTAACCAGTTGGTAGAGAAAACTCTGTGATGAGATTAGCTTCTTAAGGCCATGCTAAACCCAAAATTACGATGACACAAGGACTCAATAATTTTGTGCTCTTTTCAAAGGTGACATGACTATTGGAAATTATAATATAGTACTCCCTTTCCGCCCGTCATTTTTTTTTTTTTCATAAAAAATGAATTCTATGATACATAGGAGGAAACGAGTGTCACAAGTAAGAAAGACTAGTTCCAGTAGTGGAACGTACCTATGCTTAATGCAAGGAAATGAATTTGGGAGATGGACAGTCGTGGTGATGTTCCCTCCAGGGTGTAGGGTGTCAAACTGCGAAGGATATAAATAAGGCTCTGCTTGGTTGAGGATGCAAAAACTCCTTAGGCAACAATTTATAATGCAAAGCAAGAACCGACTAAAGGCTCAATACTACTTAACACCAAAAAATATTATTTTTTATGTCTTGTAGTCTACTTGGTGTGAAAAAGGGGTAAAGTTGTGCCAAATGGATGTCTGTTCAAATCCAATTTACGAGTGTGAAAAAGACAAGTTCACTCGACAATATTTTCTATTTTTGATAACGAGTCGAAAAAGAACTTAATTAAGACTCATGACCTTTCAAATCCAATTTAACGAGTGTGAAAGGGGCAAATCACTCTGCAATCTTTTTGGTTTTTATACAAGTCAGAAAAGAGATTAACTAAGACTCATTTTTTTGTCTTAATCAACATGTAAAAGGGAAGGCCAAGGCTCCCGTATCGTTTTTCTGCGGAAAGTCAGTATCTCACGGATAGCTGACAAAATCTTGGGAAAACCCAAAGCTCTCCAAGTTGAGGAGGAAAAAGTGATAACATAGGATATAGTCTCTGTGATGGTTCAAATAATGTCTCTTAATGGAAAACACATAGGTGGGGGTATGGGATTCCCCATCAGATCATCCCAATTGAAGGGAACCTCGTCAAGACATGGAGGGAGAGCATTCGTGGGAAGAATAAGTCTCTCTCATTTAGAAGGGGGAGGATTTGGAATGTTGATGACATGATTGAAAGGTGCATCACTCTCTTCATGGAGAGTAGGATTGACCAGAGATTTCACTGGTGTGGCCACTTATTCAATTATAGGTTGAAGAGGATGCATAGTAAAGAGGGCAAGAGACTCTTCACCCTTGACAAAGGGGGTGAGGTTGGGATAGGATTTCGTCGATGGAACCACCAAGACAATCAAAGGAGAAGTGGTGTGAGGAGAAACCACGGATGCCTTAGAATATGAAGGGATCTTGGGTGAGCCCCATGCTTCTGGTATCCTGGTAGTAGCTGGGCACAAATGAGTAATGTGACTTCCTTCACAAGTACCGCAAAGGAATTTAGGCTTATGTCTGAGACGTCTAGGCTTCTCGATGTGACTGTCCAGGGAAAGGGAGTCGTATCCTGTATGATGAATAGAGGCTGGAGACGTGACAAGGATATGATTTGGGGTAAAAAGTATGGTGCCCCCAACATAATTGGCAGAGGTTGGGGGAAAGATGTCAACATAATTTGTAGAAAAATTCGACCCATCTCCAACATGACTGGAAGAGATTGGTGATGGAGCACTAGTATGATTGACAGTGACTGGGATAGCGATAGATTGCGAAATTTGATTCCAAGGTCCAGGGAAAGATTGATTTTGAAAAATTGCAGGCCAGAAAGGATCTTGGTGCACCCCCTGTCCCAACCCAGAAAAGTAGTGGCCAATGCCAAAATGGTACGAAGAATTTTGGACAGGTATCATCATCGAGGTCTGCAAAGAGACCAAGGTAGGATGAGAATTATTTGAGTGAGGATATATGTTTCCCCCTTGTGAAGGGGTCTCATAAAGAGGGTAGCCCGAACCGTAAAAATGATTCTCCCCATATGAAATACCTGGGGGTACTTGAGGACCTGTCATGGAAAAAGTGTTCGAAGGAATTGACATGGCAGATGAAAGATACATGGGTGGGGTGTAATAAGTGGGATAAACACCCATTTGAGTACTCGATTCTAAAAGAGAATAGATAGTATTGGATCCATAAAGGGGAAGGTTCCAACCTCCCATGGGGACACGACTCATATCAAACAAAGAAGTAGGCATCGGAGCCATGGTGCCCCCGGGTCCATTGCTAGGATTTGTATATGTGGGCCAGGGAGAGGGTTGGACGGGGGAAGCCATATCAATAGAAAAATGAATAGAGACCCAAGGTGTGTACTGAGCATTGTAGTTCTGCATACCATTGTAAAAAGAGGAAGGGTCCGTCCCCATGAAATGAGAAGGCATCATGGGGTGGGTAGCAGTGAATGAGGGAGCAAAATAAACTCCACTATCCATAATGATGAACCCAAAATAGACTCCTAAGGCCAACTAGTAGTCAAAGAGCATACCAAAAATTCAAATGGCCAATATGCATGCAAACGGGATAAAGTGGCTGAGTGGCCTCCCTCGTTAAAGAAGGTATGTCTCATCCAAGAGGGACCTGAGAGTCCCGGCTAAAGTTCGAAGGTAACATAATCAGTTATAGGGGACCTCGTGGGCTTAGCAACTAGTTGGTTAGATCCCCTTGGAGAGGTAATACTCCATAAAGGTTGTGTGTTGTCCGACCCCCATTTGAACCAGGGTACAATCAAAATAACCCCTGCAAGTTACCTATGAGATACCTAAGTCAAGAAACTAATAAACCACTATATAAATGATGCACAAGCGAGCAGTCGTAATTCTGGGTCATTGTATGGGCGGGGTAGAAAAGCACAAAATCTTGAAAGCACCGCCTCTCATAGAGGTATGGGTACTAGCAAGATCCCCAAATACGAATAAATCCACAAAAATATCTCTAACGCTAGGTGAGTATCTAGGGGTTACCCCTTCAACTAACTTAGAGCGACCTCGTGATTAACTCCGGTGTGAGCGAAGCCTCTTGATATTACCAATTATACAATGGACTTCTCAACTCCCAGTCTCAGACACATATGCTGATTTAATTGCCTTGGAGAAGTTTACTCACAAAATCCTCTTCTAAGGCACTAAATCCTAGACTAGTTTTTGCACCCTAAAAATAAAATCGTGACAAATCAATTTTAGTTTAAAGCGTAAATTTTATTGGCCGTGATTACTCAAAAGGGTATGGAAGCGAAACTCATGATGTTATGACTCTGGAAGAAGATAATATGAATATAATGCAAAGTCTATCTTTAACTTTTTAATGAATGATATGCTAATAAAAACAATGCAATTTTCAATTTCAACTTTGTAATTCAGAAGTAAAATGCAATCTTTCGCTAAATGCACTAAGCTAATGATAAAGGTTCAAAGACAAAAATGCTAACCAATGAAAAAATGCCTTGTATTTTCAATATATTAAAGAGAAAATGCATGAACTGAAAAGAAACTTGATATATAAATTCTACTATGTATAAACAAAATAACTTCAAGAAGAATACCAAGAGGCCAAGCAAATAGCCCAAGGTTCAAGGACAAACCAAAAATGAAAAACAATGAGAAAGACTATGCCCAAAAATTCAACTCCCAACAAGTTTCCTGTCAACCCATAGAAGCTCAACACGCACTACAGAGACCTAAGAAGGCTCAAAAATCATCAAATCCCACCTAGCAATCACTAAACCAAGCAAACAAGCAAGGGAAAGTGGTATACGCGACTATCAGGGAAACATGGCGTATACACACATCTAGCAGTGAGACAACACACATGTGTATGCGACTATCAAGGCAATAGGGCATGTACAGGTTTGAAAACAAGGCCAGGCAAGGGTAAGAAGGCTAAAAACTCAGACCTAGAGTGAACAAAATCTGTCAAGTAGTGATACAACAAGAAACACAAAGGAAAAAGAGAAATTCATGAAGAAAAAGTACTTCAACCCTTAGAAGGAAGATCTCTCCCCAGTGGATTCGCCAATTCTGATACGAGGGAAAAACTCTCTATGGCCAAGGGTAAACCACAACAAATAGGCATGACTGCAAAAATCAACTCAATTCCATTGTATGTTATATAAACTAATGTGCAAGATAAGAAAGAGACCTACCTCGATCCAACGTTCGATGATGTTCCACCATTGATCACTTCGAACCAAAGCTTTATACATGCAATAAGTTATTAACAAATGAGCATAGAAAGTACATGGTGATAGTATAGAGGTGTTAGAACATTAGATAACATAATCCATTAATAAACATTACAAACATGCCCATGGATAATAATCATATATTTTCACAATACCAATAGAATGGGAAAGGAGTATTTCTATTAATAATTTATGAGTAGAAGTGACAACATTACAGACTTCTGTGTTGGCACAGTTTGAAACCAAGAAACCAAGTTCCTTCCAACTGGGCCTCCACTACTTCAATCCTCCACCAAAGGCAAGCTCATAGGAGAGAGACAATGAGGTGCTTTCAACAATATGGAAAGAGCTTGGGGGTTGAACACTGTGTTCAGACTTGAGGGACAAAGGGATGCAGACTCAATATGAAGTAATTTCTCTAGAGTAACTTTGCTCTCAAAGTTGAATGCTTTATCCCCTTTTCCATAGCTCGGAATTGTTCTTTTATAGTCTTCAAAATGCAACTGAAGGGCCGAGTCAAAATGTTTCCAGTATGTGGAAGGCCAAGGATCAGAGATCTCCTATCGTGACATGGAAACTTGACTCCATTTTGTATTTTCTGGCACAAATCCTGATGTATGCGGGCTGTAGTGGAGCAGCTTGCATATACGCACACTGTATAGAAGATAGGGTGTGTATATGTGGAAAAATGTATATCTTTGGCTCTGGATTCATCAAAAAGGGATGACAAGTCTGCATAGGGAAATGGAAAAAGACCCTCTGTGCAAGATAGAAATGGTGGGGAAAATCTTGTTATAACAATGGTCTAGCCTCCTTAGTTGGTGCCCTGAGATATTGGGATGAGTAATATTGTTGGACCCCGCACATATATCATAGAGCTATATCAAAAGGCAAACCCTTGTCTGTAGAACCCTTGAATACCTAACCCTTGGGGACGAAAAAAAAACATAAAACAAACAAGATCTATTGTCATGCAGCTGTGTTCGAGTTGCCAAATCACTACACATTTATTCCTGGTTAAGCATTTGGGCATTTCATCACTGCAATATTCTTCAAACCAGAGTATAACTCCATTGGATTTATCTCTTCACCCTTATCACATTCATACCTATCATTTTTCAACAAAGTTTTTGACCCTGCCCACGCCTTTTCGGTTCCCTCCTCATCATGGCCCATACCCATAGCCAAGACTTGGAAGCTCGCTTCAATACCTTGCAATATAATTTCACAGAGACCCAACAAGAAGTGAGACAACTCAGTGCCAATATTGCCACCATCAATCAAAACATGCAATCCTCCATCACCACACCAATCACCGAACTCAAAGAAGACCTCAAACAAGACATGACTACCCATATTTAGTATGTCGTTTCGATGATTTGCACCAAGATGCATATCCCTGCAGATCCCCCTTTATTTGACCCACCTTCTCATACCAAAGCTGAAACTTCCTCTCATTCCCATAATTTTTAGTCCCATCACTTTCAGTGTGACCTACACTTTCTACAGGTGGATGTGACCCAAATTTGATGGCTCAGATCTCACTGGTTGGGTAACTCAAATGGAACATTATTTCTCTTTGTACGACATTACAGATGATTTGGCCAAACTCCGGTATGGTGTTCTCCATCTAGATCAAGAACGTTGGCAATGGTGGCAATGGAGAAAAACTTCCCGTCAAGGGTATATTGCTTAGACACACTTTGTGGCAGAGATTTATGAATGCTTTGACAATGACACCAACCATTTAGGCCGTTTGACGAAGTTGAAACAATCTGGAACAGTGGAAGACTTTATAGCTGCTTTTGAACGACTGGCTTTTCATACAGAGGGCATGTCTAATGCTTTTTTCCGAGAATGTTTTATCAGTGACCTCAAGGATGAGATTTGTGTCCATGTCCTCATGGATCGACCTCAGAGTTGGGTGGAGGCTAGTAAAAGAGCTAGGGAAGCACAAAAGGTTGTCTCTTCTCAAAACCAGAAACCCCCCTTTATTCCTCGCACTAAACCAATAAATCCCACTACTCCTTCTATTTCACTAAAGATCCAAAAATTGACTAGGGATGAAATGGATGAATGCCAACTCAAAGGCCTTTGTTATAATCGTGATGACAAATATTTTCCGAGCCACAAGTGTAAGGAAAAAAATATTTTTATGGCCATATCAGAGGATATTTCAGAAGAGGATGTTGAAACTCCTTTTGTGTCTAAGTCACCTGAACCCACTAACATAACCCCTCCCTTAGACCCTCTCGATGTAGAACCAGCTATTTCCCTAAATGATCTCACTGGCTTCTCTGCCCCCCAAACCCTCAAGCTAATTGGTTACATCAAGCATAGGAAGGTCATCATTCTTGTTGATAGTGGAAGCACCCATAATTGTATTCATCGCCGCATTTCCCAAGAAACCCATTGTTATATCCATGCAATCAATAATTTCCAAATCATGATTGCCAATGGTGGCTCCATGAAATGTGGAGGGCATTGTGAAAATGTGCATCTCCAAATTGGTGACTACCACCTGAAATCTCATATGTTTTCTATCGACATGGGAAGTTGTGACATTGTGTTGGTTGCATACTGGCTAAGGACTTTGGGTCCCATTCTCATGGATTTTAAGGAATTAACCATGGAATTTGACCAGGAGGACCAACAATATAAGTTTCAAGGCATCACCACTAGTTCACCTGAGATCATTAGTTCCCATCGCATGGAAAATATGTTCAAAAAAGGCCATTCTGGCGTTATTTCCCAACTCCATGCCATACAAGCAACTAAGACACCCTCTGTGCCGCAAGACCTCCAATCCATCCTCTTTAAACATCAACTGGTCTTTTCCACTCCCCAGGGACTCCCTCCTTCCCATGGTGTTCATGATCATTCCATTACCCTTGTACTAGGAAGCCTCCCTCCCAATATTCATCCCTATAGCCACCCCTTTTCCCAAAAAAATGAAATTGAGAAAATGGTTCAAGAACTGTTTAACGCAGGCATTATCCGCCCTAGTACGATCCCCTACTCTTCTCCTGTGGTCATGGTCCTGAAGAAAGAAGGTTCTTGGCACATGTGTCCTGACTTCCGCGCCCTCAACAAACTCACCATTAAAGACAAAATTCCCATTCCTGTCATTGATGACCTCTTGGATGAATTGAGTGGTGCCCAATTATTTACTAAACTTGATCATCGTTTTGGCTACCACCAGATCCATATGAAAGAGGCAGACATTCCTAAGACTTCCTTTAGAACTCATGAGGGCCACTGTGAGTTTTTGGTCATTCCCTTTGGCTTGTGTAATGCCCCCTCCACCTTCCAAAGCCTCATGAACCATTTCTTCCATCATTTTCTCCATCATTTTGTCTTAGTTTTCTTTGATTATATCCTCATCTATAGAAAAACCTGGACAAACCATATTTCTCATGTGGATCGAGTTCTCCATCTACTCTCAGGACCAACGTTTCCTGAAACAATCTAAATGTTCTTTTGGCGCCTCAGAATTCGAGTACTTGGGTCATTTTGTTGGCAAGGACGACGTCAGGGTGGATCCTAAAAATATTGAATCTATGCAAGACTGGCCTCACCCAAAGACTCTCAAAAGGTTGCATGGATTTCTGGGCTTAACATGTTATTATCGCAAGTTTGTTAAGAATTATGGAAATATTGCAACATCTCTCACTGCAGTCCTTAAAAATAATTCTTTCACTTGGAATCCAACAGCTGCTCAGGCCTTTCAAACCTTGAAGATGGCCATGTGCATCACTCCATTCTTGTCCCTTTCCAATTTCACAAAGAAATTTGTCTTGGAATGTGATGCTCCAGGGAAAGGAATTGGTGTTGTCCTTATGCAAGAGGGTCAGCCTTTGGCCTTTACCAACAAACAACTGTCTGAACAAAATTTGGGCAAATCAATCTATGAAAAGAAAATGTTGGCTATTCTTCATGTCGTTGATCCGTGGCGCCCTTATCTATTGAGGAAACACTTCAAATTAAGACAGATCATCAAAGCCTCAAGTATTTTCTAGAACAACACATTTCCTCCGCAGAGCAACAAAAATGGGTGACTAAGCTCTTTGGATATGATTATGAGATCATTTACAAGAAAGGCAAAGACAATGTGGTTGCATATGCTCTTTCCCAAAAATATGAATATGAAGGATCCCTTTTTTCTCTCTCCTTCATTGTACCAGATTGGCTCCAAGCCATTCGCCAGGCATGGCTACACGATCCCAAAAGTTCGCATCTGATACAACAATTGCAGTCCAATTCTTCAGTCCCCCCAGGGTATTCTTTGCTCTAGGATGAGCTTCGATACAAAGGCCATTTATATTTAAGTAAATAGTCAAAACATAAATCCACATTACTTTCTGAGCTTCATGCTAAACCCATAGCTGGGCACTCCAGGCTTACCAAAACCTATGATAGGGTCAAACATTCTTTTTTCTGGGATGGTATGAAACAAGACATTCATAATTTTGTAGCTAAATGTGATGTGTGTCAACGCAACAAGGGAGAAATAGTCAAATCTCCTGTCACACTACAAATTCTTTCGATTCCACTTGCTATTTGAAGGGATATCTCTATGGATTTTATTACAGGCTTACCTAAATCGGGAAATAAATTAGTCATCATGGTGGTAATCAATCCCCTTTCTAAGTATGCTCATTTCTGTTCTCTTCAACACCCATTTACAACATCCACTGTGGCTCAAATTTTCATGGATCGGGTTTTCAAGCTTCATGGCATGCCACATTCTATTGTTTCTAATCCCGACCCAACTTTCACCAACAATTTTTGGTAAGAAATGTTCAAGCTTCAAGGCACCCAATTGCATCTCAGCATAGCTTATCATCCCTAGACTGATGGTCAATCTGAAGTTGTCCACAAGTGTTTGGAAACATATTTGAGGTGTTTTGCATTAGAAAAGAAAAAACAATGGGCTCAATGGTTACCCCTAGCTGAATGGTGGTACAACACTTCATACCATACAACTACTCACATGAATCCTTTTGAAGCAGTATATGGACAAAAGCCACCTTTAGTTCTCTCATATTTACCAGGTGTCTCGAAGGTCCAGGCAGTTGACCAAATGCTTACAGTTTGAGAGGCTATTCTTCGTACCCTCAAAGAGAATTTGGTCATGGCCCAGAATCACATGAAGCAACAAGCATATCAAGGTCACTCTGAACGTCAATTTACATAATGGGATCATGTGTTTCTTCAACTGCAACCTTACAAGAAAAATTCCCTCAAGGCCAACCATTGTCAGAAGTTGGCACCCAAATTTTATGGTCCTTATACCGTTCTCAAGCGTGTGGGACAGGTGGCCCATCAGTTATCTTTTCCCAGTCATTCTAAGCTACATCATGTTTTTCATGGTTCATGCTTAAAGAATGTGATTGGAACTAAGTGGCAAACTCAAAGCAACCTTCCTGAGTTGGATGAAGAAGGATTCATTTGGCTACAACCAAAAGAATTTTTGGACCAACGTGAGTGTCTCCTGTGTCAATGAACCATCAAGGAAGTGTTAATCGAATAGAAAGATACAACTCCGGCAGATGCCAATTGGGAACCAACTACCATTCGGCAACAATTTCCACATTTCAAGTCTTGTGGACAAGGTTTTTTTTAAGGGGGAAGACATGTTAGGAACCTAACCCCTCATGTATGTAGAACAATATATTCGGATGTAATAAAGGTCAATATTAATAAGGCCTTGAAATAAAGTAGAATAAGTCAAATGTAAGAAGACCTAATAGAAGCTCCCACTTCTAGAAGGATCTTCCTCTAGATGGTTCTTTTGATAGACATATTTAGTATAAATAGGAATCGATGGTTTGAGAACCCTAGATTGGATATTATTGTAATAGAGCTCTGCTCGAATGGAGGTTTCCCCCTCGAAGAGGCCTATGAACATTTCTCTCAGAATCAAAGTGCTCTTTCTGGTTTTATTTTGATATGATTTCAGTGTTATTGTGGTGTTGTTCTAGTTATATTGTTTTTTATTTGCCATTTCTAGAATTTTATTTATGTTCTGCATACTTTTTATATCTGGAATATTACAGATTTTCATCTTCAAATTAGCCACACCATTTTCTTCCAGTTGTACCTTGTCCATGGTTTCCTGGGTTAGTGCTAACCTAGATGCCACCAAATTAGTCAATGAAACATTATGTAAATTCATAACCTTCTCTTTAGTTACACAGATTACACTTCCTCATGTTTTTAATTTCCTCTTTCTATGTACTTTCTTGACAATCCTTTATTTCCTTTCGGTGTATGCTAAGATCTCTAGGTCTGCAACTTCCTCTAATAAAATCATATCTATACTAGTAACATGAGGCATTACTATTCCAATAATTTTAGGTGTAATCATCTCTTCATTTTCATAACATTTTCCTTTGTCAATCGGTGAAACTACTTTATCAAGTGATGATTCATCAATGTTACAGTCTGCAGGGTCCATTTTCTTTTGGTTAATTTGATCTTTCTATCTTGAACTTTTTTGCATTTCATTATTTTATGTTACATGTTTATGCTCCTCCATATCATTTTTCTTTTTCTATGATTCTTGTTGTTCTTGTTCAATTTTTCTACTTTCATCTCTGCTTCTAATTTCTCTTTTTTTGCTCCAAGCCTTTGATGTTATTTTTCTTGATATTTTGTTTGTTTTGCATATGTAAGGTAACAAATGTGTTATGCAAATCAAGAATAAAATTATTATGACGAATACCAATAGAAACAATAAGATATAGAGAACAATAACACCATAAATGATACCTTTATTGATATAAAGCCAAGTTCATGTGCCTCTTCAAGGGGGAAACCTCCAATAGAGTAGTGCTCAATTACAAAATAATTATCAAGACAATAGTTTCTCATGCCTTCTACTCCTATTTATACAAATTCTATCTTCTAAAGAACATTCTCGAGGAAGATGTTTCTAGAAGCATAAACTTCTATTACGTCTTCTTATATTAGAATTGTTCACATTATTATATAGGCCTTATTTACTAATGTCGTCCTTTATTAGATACAAAACATCATATTCTACCTATATGAGGGGTTAGGGAAGTTAGGTCCCTAACATGCCCTCCCTGAAAATTAACCTTGTCCTCAAGGCTTGGGATGGGGAAATCTTTGCAATATTGTAGTCGGCTTCCATGTGACATCTTCTAGTGTTGTATCCTTCCACTTAACTAAAAATTCCTTGATGGTGCATTGACGAAGATGACGCTTGTGGTGGTCCGATATTGCTTAGGGATAAAGCCAAATGGATCCGTCTTCATCCAATTAAGGGAGACTGGTTTGATTCTGGCACTTAGTTCCGATCACTTTCTTTAATCAAGAGACACGAAAAATAGGATGGTTCTTAGAGTGACTGGGCAGAACCAACTGGTAGGACATGGACCCCACACACTTGGGAGTTGTATAAGGACAATAAAACTTGAGAACAATTTTTTGAAAGTGTTCAACTTTGAGTGAAGTTTTATTATATGGTTGCAAACGAAGAAACGCTTAGTCCCCTTTTTAAAATTAACATTTTGAATGACCCTAACCTACTTGTTTCTTCATGCAATTCTGAGCCATAACCAAATTTTCTTTGAGGGTACAAAAAATAGAAACTCGTACTATAAGTGTGTAGTAGACATCCATTGATCTAAAATACGGTTTTATGGTCTTTAAGGTTAACCTCATGAGGATATGGATCCCCTTGCATTTTTATAGAGGTGTTACTTGTCTTTGGATGAAACGTTAGAAGATTCTTGGTATGGTTCTACAATGAATGCAAAGGGTTAATGCTAAAGAAAAAACCCTGAAATATTTTCCAAGATATCTCGTATATACAATTGTACAACCCTTGTATACAATTATACAAATATACATCAGATCAATTAGAGAAAAGATAAAATAAATATTTGTGTCTACAAGGTTTTGATATCTCCCTTCAACAAACATTCTTTATTTCTTGTGAGATAAACTGAACCTGGATACTTCTATGAATTTTGCAAGATGAACAAATGAACAAGTCTTCAAAAAAATTTAAATGATAAATTCATTAAAACTCAAAAATGATTTTGATAGGAAATACATTTGAAATCACATGCTTTCAACTCAAGTATGAGAAATCACTAATGTACTGCCCCGAATAGTTCTTTGCAGGAGAAATTTATAAATATATCCCAATATGATAATTTCAATAATTTCAGAAACAAGAGAACTGAAATAACTTCAATAAGGTTTCAGTGACTATTACATGAACTAAAATGAATTGCATTTTATTTTTATAAGCAGAGACTATGCTCCTTTGGACCTGAAATGTTACAAGATGACTAAATATTTTAAGAGAAAGAACATCTCATACCAAAATCTTCCTACTTTCCATATAAATTCATGGAAGATTTGATGGAAAGAAACAAAAAAGAATAAGATATAGAAAGACAAGTTTTAGCAGACCAGTCCACCAAATCTTGGAAAGATAAAGATTTTCTCCTTGCAAGCTCTTCACCATTGTAGAAACTTCTGATTGCCAACCTTTTGATAGTGTCTTTTCTTTCCCTTTTAAAATATGGTCTCAATTATCTTGAAGTAGTTAGAGTTTGTCTTTCTATAAATTTCCAAGCTTCCTTTTTGGACTCAACCACTTTTAATTTTTACTTTATTGAATTCTCATTAATGACTTCATGTCATTGAAATTCCAGTTGACCTAGATTCTAGTGATCAGAAGTGTTATCTAGATTCCAGTTGACCTGACCTGGTAACGATTTTCTATTTTTTTCACATTTAAATGATTAGAGAATGTGATATTTCTACAAATTATACGAAAAAATGTTAGAGATAATGCTTATAGTTGTTGTAATCGTGAGTTTCTAGGTTAACTATTACTGTTGTAATAGTTAGTTTCAACTATGACTGTTGTAACTGTGAGTTTCTAGGTTTACTATTTTTAGCTAATCAGATCCACTTGAGTCA